>JAOTRH010023595.1:0-21832 GCA_034768845.1 Heliamphora exappendiculata | reverse complement strand
AATATAAGGAACTGATCAATTCCATTCACGTATTCCAGTGACATGCGGGTTGGTAAATCAATCCAGCTCTTATCCATTTTCTTCTTCCCTCAAGTTTTTCTGGACATATTTACATCAGCATTTACTTAGTCTAATTCAATTAACCTTACACATTCATAAAAAAATTCTATGCATGCATCATGAAACCTATCCTCGAACTCCTCTCTAATAGGTAGGTGGCCTTATTCCATTCACAAATTAAGCTATTATAGTGATATTAAATTTTTTTTAATCCTAATTAAGCTATTATTCATTTTCAAGATTCAGCAATAATGAAAAATAACAAAAATAAGCAGACCAAATACAATTATGCTATTTAATCTAGAAAACCCAATCTTTGGCAATCAAACAAATTAAACAAGTTATACAGTTCAAAGTCCCAGATTTAAAGAACTGTAAAGATATGCTTATAACAATGCATAAGTTTAGCTAGACCTTGAGTTCTCTTTGCTATAAATCCTAATTCTAACTTTAATCTTTTCAAGGGGAATTCATGGGGTTTTGTTGCGGATGAACTTATGGTAAAATTTGATTATTAAGAAGTGAAAACAAATAAGTACCAAGAAACTGCTTTTTCTATTTTTCATTTTTTCTTATGTCAGAAAATATACCCACTAGACCTTCAACTCAGTGTCTTTGTACATAATAATATTACAATCTGGAAATCAACGATGTCATGTGCTAGAAACTAATACCTATATGTCTTAACACGATAAATTTGCCCAAAATATTTGAATCGTCTTATAAAAATAGAAAGAGTTATTAAGATTGTGAACAGTTTATGGGAAAGCTTAACTTCATATAGCAAACCCAACAAATCATAATGAAGAGAGACATAGTATAACAAGCTTTGAGTTATATGGCATACAACATTTCAATAAACTCAACAGCAGTAAAAGTGACAAGAAAACTTGAGAGACAACCTTTTCTTGTGTATTTACATGGCATACGCAAAAACCTTTCAGAAGATTACTTCTTATTCAGTCACCTTTTTAGAGAATTTAATTTAGTTCAAACTTGAGCTTGGACTGAATAGCTTGAACCTTTCCCTAAATCATATATAAAAGTACATCACAGAGCTTCACTAAAGTCATTTGACTGAAAGACATAAATCCTATAGTTCATATTAGAAGCTCCAATCTGAATCCCAAGTATGTGATTAAATTCTCTTATAAATCCTATAGTTCATTTTAATAATGTATTTTTGGTTTTCTAGATTCAGCAATAATGTATTTATGTATTTTAATGAACTAGATTCAGCAATATGGTTTTCTTGTGTATTTTAATAATGTTTATGCCTACAAGAGCAGAAACAGAACTTAAAAAATAAAAGAAAGCAGAGAAGCCCACAAAACCACACAGATTAATCATTTTTAGGGTAAAAACACCAAATTCAAGAATCCCATTTGAGATGAAAGAAAATTAGAAAGAACATGGAATCGCCAAACATAAAAAATAAATTAGAAAGAAAAATTATCCAAACCGAGAATCTAAGATTCAATGGCGGTGAAGGAAGGTGGTGCCGGCGCTGGCGCTGGTGGAGGAAGGCGGCGCTGAGCGTGAGGCAGCGAAAGGGAGAGGGAAGAGGCCCTGAGCGTGCGGCAGCAGAGGAAGGCAGCACTGAGCATGAGGCAGCGGAAGGGAAGAAGGCTAGGGTTTTTTGGACTTGGTAGGGCAGGTATTACTGGAACCGAAGGAAAATTGGAGTCTATGGTTTTTGAGCCTCGGTTTGGGGGAGTTCCCTCCTACTTAAAACGACGTCGTTTTAAGTCTTAAAATAACAAAACAGTGTAATTTTATTTATGAGTTATTGTGACGGAACTTATGCCGACGCGAAAACATTTTTTTGCGACCAGAGTTTTTGCCATTGCCTTTTTGCCGTCGTAAATAATTAATTTTCACTTATTTACGTCGGCCACGTTTTTCATCTCAAATAAAAGTATTTTTTGCGTCGGTTTTTTACTTATTTGCGTCGGCTACAGTTGCCGTCTCAAAAAAAATACTTTTTGCGTCGGCAAATGGGTCGACGCAAAAAACCTCAAGGCAAAAAGTACTTTTTGTGTCGGCAAATGAGCCGACGCAAAAAAACTTGAGGTAAAAAGTACTTTTTCTAGTAGTGATCATCAGATCTGTACGCGCATTTTGCTACTTCACAATTGCTTTTTACCCCCTTTGTCTTCGACGGTCTTTGATAATGCACAAGCAGATCTGTTAACGGTCTTCGATTATGCACATGCAAATTTGAATTTAGGGTTCATCGTAGTTTCAGTCTTTTCCCTAACGAATTAGTCTATCCACAAATTAAGGGCCCTCACCAACCGACCAGGCCCTCTAACAAAATGTAAATTGTTTTTTACTGATATTTGTCCTTTGCAAAAATTGTTACCAGCTGAAAACCAAAAACCCCACATTTCATTTTGATATATTCTTAACCTTTGCCGATTGTTTGTTATTTGCTCAATTAATCCTTCATTTCAGTTTCATAGTTATAAACATTATAATGCAAATGTGAAAAAAAAAGAGGAATGTCTAAGCTTATAATTATTCCCCATCATTTGGTTAGTTATTTAAAATTTGAACTTTTTAAATATAAAATGATGCAAATGAAGAGAGAAGAGAAGGGGAAGCATTTTTTGTTAGGAACAAAAGAGAAAAATATGGAATGTAAAAAAAGATGAGAGAAGAGAGTTGGGTGAGAAATATAAGAGAGAAAGATATGATTAGAAGTTCTAGAGAAACGGACGTGGTACATGACTTTACATTGGACGCACATAGTTCACGTGTTTTCACTTAAATCCGTTCATTGTATCCCTGTGTATTCTATAAGTTAGAAATAAAACTCAACACACTGAAAAGTGAACACTATGTTCTTTTTCTTGTCATGTTCCTTAATAAATTTGCACTTTTTTCCCAATTGGAAGTTGAAATAAAGAACTTAAACTCATGCTTATGCTTAGTAATCTTTTGGTCGAATGATTGTCTCATCCAATAAGCTTACAACCTCAGGCAAAATTCTAAGTGGTATGCAATTATGCAATCCATGTGAAAAAGCACACTTGCAAAGACTTGTATCACATATGAGAGCACAGATGCTTACATGGATTATCTATCTCACCATTTGAACCCAATCAGTTTGATTTTCAGTATATAAAAAAAGGGCATAAAAATCAACTCAAGTGCAAGTCAATTGAAATGGAGCAATAAAAGCTGCACAGTAGTCCCTCGCCATAAGTGGTTTTGGTTTAAGGTTCTGTTTGAAATGTCTACAAAACTTGATTTTAGGAGTTTTAGGCTTTTATCAAAATAAATTTAAAAAGTTAGATTGTTTGAGGTAATTTTTTATACCAGTTTTTTTTAATTTTTGTTTTTATTCAAATATCTAATATGCTCTTACTTTTTGCTTGCAATTTGTAGTATTCAGGATATAGACACTACTTTTCTTATTTTTGTCAACAAAATTGACTGTTGTAATTAAGGGTACTATATTCATTTTACTCAAATGAAGTTAAGGTGTTCAGAACGTGTATAGGTTTTCTTCTTTACAGAAAGAGTAAAAAAATTAATAACTCCATCATTCTAATAACTATCTCCACCATTCAATTATTTTAAATTAATTTCCTATTAACTTTCGTCTTACAAAATTTAAATTTATCTTTAATCAACACTATTCAAAGTACTATGAAACTTTTATTCGTCTTACAAAATTTAAATTTATCTTTAATCAACGCTATTCAAAGAAATATGAAACTTTTATTGCAACAGTTACTTTCGAAAATTCTCTGCTCAAACTCTATCGTTCTGTCATTTCGTTAACCTATCAAAACAAATGCAATTTTTCAAATAATTTTAAAATTTCATATAATTGTTGTACAATTAAGACTATTAATTTATTTATTTTCCTAATCAAAATAACAACAAAATATATGATGTTACAATAACCGTGCACCCTTTTGCTTCTGTTGCTGCTTCCATGGCAACTTCATGTCTTTGTAAATTGGGTTTGATATTTCATTGAATTCAGTAGAGTTTGTAATAGGGGCTTTGGAGGCTCAAATAAGGACTTGGCAATCCACGTAGGTATATGTGTGTATGTCTGCCAATTGTCTCTGTCTGTGTTTACTCAGTGCATCCACTTAGCCCTACCACTTAAGAGAGTCTTCAATGTCATCTATCACATGTAACTTTTGCAAAAGTATTTCTACGCATTACCGTTACAACAGTACTTCAACTTATGCCTTACTTAAACTCAATCCGATTTATGTTATTGTAGTTTGTGCAATGTTGTCATCAAGTGGCACAACGGGAAGCGGCTTGTCTCATGACTTGAACTTGCGATATGAAGCAAGACGTTGTCCATGTGGGTTGAGGGTGGACATACGCATTGTCGAGTCTAATAAACCCAGCAAGAGTCGACTGTACTTTGTTTGTCCTAAGAGTACAGAAAAGTGCCAATTTTTTGCCTGGTGCAACCCGAACAATCTTTCATACGTTTCCTCTCCATCTGCGCAAACCGTCTTGGGAGAGCAAGCTAACCCCGTTGGGCTCCACATGAAGGTTGAAGGCATGGAACAAGCCCTTCGTTTAACGAGGCATTTAATCTCTGGTCTTTTCATTTGTTTTTTTTGTGTGCTTCTCGTTAGCCTGTTCAAGTAAACAATCTTGCAACGCAATTATCCGATTCTCTTGGAAGCGAAACTTCCAAGGTCATGAACTCCTTTTATATGGATGTCAACATGAACTCCTTTTGTATCAATACGCATGAACTTATCCAAATGAATGTTACATCTATGTCTACAATCAATGCATGGTAGGTGATGATGGTCACGTTAATTGGAATTATTTCTAGTACTGTGATTACTGGTAGTAAACGTTAATGCATGTACGGTTTCATTAATACAATACTTCTTTTTATGTGTTGTGCAACTTAACCATGTATTCATCTATTACCTTCCTGTACTACAGTCCAATGAATTCGCAAACTGAGGTCACCTCCCCTAGTCGAACCAAAAAGGGCAAGTCACCGCAGTACGCCACCGTGAAGGTTCCTTGGGACACAACATCGAGGGAGGCCTTCATCCACCTTTGTGTTGAGCAAGTGCGCGCAGATAATCGACTGGGAACTCATCTGAATCGAGTTGGATGGGTCAATGTGGTCAAGAAGTTCGTGGAAGAAGCAGGTAAACAATGCACATTATTTAATACACATTCATACTAGTACCAATTCCATCTTCTTTATGTACTGCCCGAGGGTTGGGAAAACTATATGTCTGCTTCCGTTTTTGTAATCACAGGAAAGCAACTACCCATTGCCATTTTTCCCCTGTACTTAACATGTTGACATGACTATACGTAATACATGCATGCACTTGTCATATTTGTTGTATATAATAGTAGGGTATGTTGGCATTACACTGTTGACATTTTGTAGCTGCCCTTCAGGTAAACCGTATATATAATCGTATACAGCTGAAGAACCAGTGGGATGAGTTGAAGAAAGAGTGGACACTGTGGCATAATTTGTTGAGAAGTGAGTTGGGGTTAGACCGTGATCCTAAAACAGGTACCATAATCGCCTCTGATGAATGGTGGGCACAGAAATGAGAGGTACCTGAACATTTCTTGTTTGTTGCTTATTTAAATCCTTTTCTCTTTGTTCGGCTGAGCATTGTCTCCACATGAAATGTATCTATACTGTTTTCCCCAAAAAACCAAAACTCATTCACGTTTTATTTTGCAAAACATTTCTTTGTAATTACTAATGAATATATTCATTAGTATATTCAACTAGTTCTACTTAAATGCTCTTTTGTGTTGGGCTAAATTGTCCTAATACTTTTGTATTATTGTTTTAAGATTTTCTTTCATGTGGTAATTAGAAATTTTTTTCATTTTAAATCTTCTTGTTATAAAGAACCAAAAAATAAAAAAAATAATCAAATAATAAACAAAAATCCATTAAAGAAAAAAATAAGCAACATATAATTTAACTTATTAGCTCATTTTTGTCTTTTTCGAATTTTGTTATATTTTGATGAAAAACTTTTACTCTCTGCTTGGCGCAATAAGTCTTCTCGGTTCTTGTTTTTGAGAATTGATATGGGTTTGAAGCTCTTGCCTTGTTTGGGATGATTGTTTTATTTATTTATTTTATTGTCTATTTTTGTTTATAGTAATTTCTTTTAATCTTTTGATTATTATATTTTTTTGATTCATTTTATTTAGACGAGCCGAGAGAGTCAAACTTTTCCACCAAAATATAAAAAAGTTCGGAAAAGCTCAAAATAAGCTAATAAGTCAAATTATATATATATATTTTTTGTCTGTAATGACTTTGTTTTTATTTGTTGATAAATTTTTTTTTATTTTCTTGGTTTCTTATGATGACGATAAAAGTAATAAAGATGCTCCCAATTTAGCCAAAACACAAAAAAGTGGCTTTAAGTAGAACTAGTTGATCAGACTTGTAATGGGCTGGTTATGGAATATACTAATGAATATATTCATTTTATGGAATATATTAATATTAATGAATATACTAATGAATATACACCAATGAATATAGTCATTCATGTCGGTCAAAGTCACAATAAATACATTATAATAGCAGACGAACTCTTCATTTGCAAAATAGTTCGTTTCCTCTTCGACACTAATGACTGAAGTTTTTTCCCGTTCAGCATTACCCAGATGCGGATAAATTTCGGGGCAAGCCGTTGCAATTTGCAGACGAACTCTCCATTCTATTCTCCGATGTGGCTGCGACTGGAGAGTTCCAATACGCAGCTAATAGTCCCGTGCCAATTACCCAACCAAGTGACGACCAAGTCGCTATTGAAGAGGGCACCATGAACAACCATGAACCTACTCCTATATCTGGGAAACAATGTAGTGAGCAGACACTATCAACTGGTAAAAAGCCGAACCAGGCTACTGGGGCCTCGAAGCTGAAGAGAACGTTGAACCGCATTATCGAAGCAAGCGTGGCGTCTTGTACATCGGTTATGAATCAGCAGACCAAAGTGACTGTCGCACCATCTATCAAAGCATGCTTTGACAAACTCTCCGCATTAGCCGCCTTCAAAGATGATGACGCATACATTGCTGCGGCAAGCTTGTTCATGTGTCCCACAATGAGGTGTTTTTTCCATGGCCTTGCCGGATGATAAGAAGCGGGATATCTGGCTACACATGCAGATGTTGAAGAACCAATGATAAGTGTTCTTCCTGTCAGTTTAATAATTGCTTGTTTGTTCTTGTTTGCATGTTAACTCATGACCATTTTGTTGGTCAGAAAAATTGGTTTGAAAACAAATAAAATCCAATTCTGTACTGTCACAAACAAGCAGAAACAGAAATTAAAGAACTGTAAATAAATTCTTACAGACAGTCGCAAAACCCAAAACTATGGATGATCGAGGCTAGCGTTGGACGCTATTTCCTTAAGATAGATTCGCCCCCCACACAGGTGCTAATGGGTTTTACGGACGTCAATCTCCCAGGATACAACGATTAACACCTAGAGAAGAAGCACTCCAATTTTTGGGTACAGCGAACCGTTAGTGTTTTGTACTCTCCGACTCTTAGAATATGAGCACACTTTTTATGAAATGTAGGAAGGAATATTGGATGCCAAATTCGTGCAAAATGAAGTGTTTAAATAGCCATTGAAGTGACTTTTTACAAAAGTCACTGTACCCGTTCAGAATAGGTGCAACTGTTCGTCGTCAGCGCTCAAGCGCTCCGCAAGCGCTCTGCGAGCGCCCTATTCTGGAATTCAGGGGAGCTTCTGGCGCTCAAGTGCTTAGCGAGCGCCTTACGAGCGCTCAACACTGGAAAGGGAGTGCTCGAGTGCTCAGCGAGCGCCTAGCGAACGCACCATTCTGGTCTTGTGGCGCTTGAGCGCTCCGCAAGCGCCTCGCGAGCGTTCCATTTTGAAAATTTGACCGTTGGGTTTTTGACCCGTTGGGTTAACGGTGACGAATTGTAAATTTGAATTTTGAAAATTTTATTTAAATAAAAATTTAAATAAATTTTTTCAAAAAATATATAAGCTACTCGGATCGGGTCGACCTATGACCCACGGCACAAGCCCAAGCCCAAGCCGAGCTGGGCTCAACTCGGCCGGTCGGACAGACGGCGGCAGCGCGCGCGCGTGTGTGAAATGGGTCGAACCTACCATTAAGTAGGTCTTCTCCCATCCACAAAACTGGGTACCCTCAAGGGATCAACTCTAACTTATATATACCCACTAAGTTCCTCAAGAACTTCCAATGTGGGATATAAGTTCCACACTTCTATTAAATCCAACAAAATTCATGTTCAAACGACGACTTTAAACATCGATTTTTCATTCACCTCTTATCGGATTTGAGCAAAAGAATATACGTTGTTCATCCCCTCGCGGAGGAGAACGCGTAGCACCCCGTGCCTAACTTAAAAGACGTATAGATCCCACATTTATTTTGGCTCAAAGTTTGCCAAAAATAAGATTATTAAATTCGATTTTAACACATTTCACTTTCATGTCGTCGTTATGTTTTCCAACTACTACGAGTAATTAAACTCAGTATTGGGCTTTGTGTCTCGAATTTTTGACATTCTCACTCAGTAGGAAGTCTGGACATTGTGGAATGCTGAAAGTGATGAAAAACAATCATTAGGACCTCTATAGACTGCAGATAAATCGAGAGAGCTGTTTTTGATCGAGGTCGCTCGATTGGTCTGTGCGGGATAACAACTTTGGTTGGTGGCTAGGGTTGCGGGTGTTAGGTTTTTTTATACCTAGTTTTTGTAATCTATATAAAGGGGTTTATGTCTCAGGAACCCTAGAACACCATGTACTTTAGAAAGATTTAGTTTAGAGGCTAAAGAAAGTGTAGAGAAACAGAAAGAGTCTCAATTTGAGGCCACAATTATTGTGAGATAGAGAGAGTGAATTTTGTAATCCTTATTTGCATATAGTGGATTAATTGTTTTTCTTTTGTGGACGTAGGCAGTCAGCCGAACCACGTATATTCTCAATTCTTGTGATTATTGTTATTTCTATTTTGCTTTGTGTAGATTAAAACTTACGTGGGTATTCGCTGCCCAAACCAGTTTGTTGTTTTAGGGATTTAGATATTCTAAATTTTAACAAGTGATATCAAAACTTCTGGTTAAAGGCTTAATCACTCAATTGTAATAAAGAAATGACAAACATCATATATGAAAGTTGAGAAGTTCACCGGCAAGAATAATTTTTTCTTGTGATAGGTGTATGAAGGATTTGTTGATCCAGCAAGGGGTCTCCAATGTATTACTTGGCAACGTAAAGAAGCCAGGGATGATGACCGACAATGATTGGGAGATACTTGATACTAGAGTTGTGAGTTCAATTCAGTTGAATTTGGAAGTCGAGGTTATTCACAACGTGCTTGATGTTGAAACAGTGTATGAGATCTGACAGAAGCTAAACTGTTTCTATATAAAAAATTTAGCTAACAAGTTATACACGAAGAAGCAACTGTATGGACCGCATATTAGAGAAGGTACAAATCTATTAAAATGTCTCAATGTGTATAATATGCTCATCACACGGTAGGAATGATAATAGCATTGTTTGATTCAGTGTGGAAAAGCGTTGCCCTTCCAAATGTAAAATTTTTTGTTTGGCTTGTTTTGTGGGTCGTATTATATTTACGAAGTTATTGTTAAGATGGGGGATTACTAATGATCTGGTTGATGGGATGTCATTTTGGTGGTTCTCCTATTGAGTCGACCTATCATGGTCTGCTACCATGTGATAAACTATGAAAAATTTGGTCTACATGTCTGCAGTAGTGTGGAATACAACGTGTTGTCCCTAAATCCATCAAATGACTCTTTGAATGGTGGTACAGTTGGAGATTTAAGGGCACCTGTGGTCTGGTCTGGGAAGTTTTTCCTTTCCCTATCCTATGGTCAGTATGGAAAGTCTGAAATTATTGTGTATTTGAAGAAACCCAACCGGTTTGGGTAGAGGTGTTAGAAACCATAAAGCTCAGGAACTCAGCTTCGGTGAGAATGAGGAAGGAGCTTTTGGCGTAGCTGAAACTAGTTGCAGAAGCTGTGTGTATTTGAAAATGATGCTAGCTTGTAGTTGAAATTAGTTTTTTTTTTTTTTAAAGGCAGTCTAGTGTACGAAACTCTCCCTTATGCGGGGTTCGGGGAAAGAAACAGACCACAAAGGGTCAATAGTATGCAACTTTACATTGTACTTGTAAAAAAATATTTTTATGCTTCGAACCCGTATTCTCCAGGTCACACGGCGATAAGAATACCGTTGCACCAAGATTTTCCTAGCTAAAATTAGTTTTCTACAAAAGAAAAAGTAATTATGATTTCCCTAGCTAAAATTAGTTCTCAATAAAAGAAAAAATTATTATAGTTTGTAGCAAATGTTGAGTGCTTAAAAAAAAAAAACTTATTAGTTATTGCTAATACTAGTAGCAGAAAATTATAAGTTACAATCAAAAGTAATGTTACAATCAAAAGTAATGCCAAACACGACACACACACACAGTGTGTGTGTGTGTGTATATATATATATATATATATATATATTCAGTTGGTGACTTACTGACTTTATATATAGAATGCTGAGTGTTAAGTAGGTATGCTAATTGGAGTTTTCTGCAATGTTCGAAGATTTTGCTCTCATTTTATTCTTGACACCCCTGATATCTGAGTCTACTGGAGTGGATTGGAGATGGTTTTTTGCTTGTGAGATTGGGATGTTGCTGGGGTTTTGCAGGGACTGTTTGTCTTATGGTTCTATATTTGGAATGATGTTTGGTGTGTTGGAGTGGGCTACAAGTTGATTTCTTGTCTAACTGATTCCTTTTTAAGCTTTGGATGGCATATGATTGGCTGCCAATCTAGCTGAGATGCTTTCTTTTTAGTTTATATTTTTTTACTAATAAAAATCCTTTTTTAACGATAAAAAAATATAAATTATTTATGTAAAAAATTAAATTGATTTGATATTATTAAGTATGTGAATACGTTATGTTTGTTTTAAAAAAATAAATGATAAATAAACCGCATCATTTAGTTTTTAATTTATCGTTTATTTTTAAAAATAAATATAATTTGTTTGGGTACTTTAAGATTAATATTTTATCTCATCAAAGTGAGACTCGTAGTGAGCCCACCCGAGTTACCACTATGGTGTTGTTGGGTCAAGTAACGTGTGTGCGTGTATATATATATATATAGATATATACAAATGTAATGAATAGATATCGATTTATGCGCACATAATTTGGTAATGGGTTGTGAAAAAAAAACAAGTGAGAACGATATCTAAAGAATGACTTTATATATATATATACATATGTATGTATATATATAACTCTAGTCGTGTGTGTGTGTGTTTTGTCACCCACGTCCAGATATTAATTGGGATGCACAAGTAGGGATTATTAGAATAAAATTTTTCATACTTTTATATTTTGGAAATATAACAATGTTAAAAATAATTTGAAGTATAAAAGATGTATGTAGCTTGTGAGATTCAGAGGTGTGATTTATAGTTAGTTGTTTTGTATTTTAACATTCCGTATGATACTCACAATCTTTACAACATTTTGATTGGTCGCCTGGGTTGTAAAAATTGTGTTAAAATTGATATTTTTCTCAACGTGAAAATCTAAATGTAGTGTATATTTTCGAGCTATATCCCAAATGCTCATAAGACATCATCGTCTAATTTAGTTTTAACATTCACTAGGAGGATTTGAAATTAGATCATTTCGTGCATTAATTTATTAGATTAATTTGGTTATTGTAGTATTACTCAAAATCATAACCGAAGTTTATAAGAAGTACAAGTAACTACACATAGACACATAATTTGGCCTAATAAGAAGTGTATTCCTCTCTCTCAGTAGTATGTATATTTTTTTATAAATGGGTAAAATATGTTGATATCTTTTGAGATTTATAGCCCCTTTGAAAACTTAGGGGAGAAAAAAAATTAGTTAAGTAATAAGAGAAGGAAAAAAAATTCATGTTTTCTCTTTCATTTTGTTTGAATAAGTAGAAGAGAAAAGATAGCCAATTATTTGTTTTCTTACGTGGTTCGGTAACAAAAGAGAAAAGAAAAAGAACAAGAAAAAAATATATAGTAGCTTGTATAATTTTACTAAATTACCCCTATCTTAAAGTAATAGTAACTAATGCGTTCGTTTTTAGAGTGCTAATATTGACATTATAAAATATATAGTATTTTAACAGGCTTTTGTTTTTCTCTTCAATTCTTTTTTCTTTTAGAGAAATTCAAATAGGTCGGTTTAAAAGAACTCTCTTTATTTTTATATTTATTTCTCGCCACTTATCTCTCTTTATTTATTTGAACAAGTAATTAAAGTGATGGTATAATTATTTTTTCCCAAATTACCCAATCCAAATAAGCTAGTGGATATATGTGGTTTTATGACCACTAATATTGACATTATAAAATATAGAGCATTTAAGATATTTTTTTTTTCTTTAAGTCTCTCCGCCTTTGAAATATTCAAAAATGTGGTTTTAAAATAACTCTATCTCGTTTTTTTTTAATTGCTCTTTATTTTTCTTGTCTTTAGTTATCTAAATAAGTAATTGAAGTGGCAGCGAAATCATTATATTACATTGGTCTTTTAATTGTTCATACGTCATTAATGTACATTGGTCTTTTAAAAATTACCATCCCATCGGACCCACCCTTGAAGTTTAAACTTATATTACAATTATTCATTCACTATTAATTGAAGGTTAACGAAATTAATAAAATTTTATGTACATCAGTCAAAAATATTTTAAAATGTAATTATATTGTATTTTATTGAATAAAAAATAAAATCTCATTCCCGTCAGTTAAGTTTATAGCTACAAAACCGGATATATTGGCATTTTGTGATAGTTTTAATTGATATAAATATGATTTTATTAATTCTGTTAACCTTTTAAGAGTTGGGAGTAATTATAATCTTATTAACTCCGTTAACCTTTTAAAGGTTAGGGGTAATTTCAATTAATAAAAGAGTTCAAGAACAAAGTAACAAGTGAATTTTGGAATGCTGTTAGTTGAAAATAAATAAATTAACAATGTTATTAATTTAAACAAATATATTAAAAAATTGAAAAATAATTAGTAATTTTGCATCTAAAACAAAAAAACAAAAAACAAAACAAAAAATAAATTGAAATATAAGAACTCCCCATTAAAATCTTGCCTAAGATACCGACATAATTGGGCCGCCCCTGCCAACTACATGGTCCAACACAAATCAAAACCAAAAAGACAGAATCTTTAACTTCATATGTGGTCACCGTAATCTTATGATACGCTGGGTTTATGGGGTGTATTTTATGAATTTATATAATTAGTATTTTATTTATATATATTTGAGTTGGACTGTAGTTATGAATTTATAAGGAGTTTAATACATATTAGGTTTTATAATTATATATAGGTTCGGGTTTTAGAGTTGGCCTACAAATATGACTCTACAATTTTAGTTTTTCACGTGGAGAGTAAATCAAGAGGTAAAGATGTAGGGAGAGATGAAAAAATATCAAGGGTACGAGAGTAACTTTTGAGCGAAAAAATAAGATTTGTTTCAGAGCTGTGTTGTGGGTATCGGGTTTTGAGGTATTTTTTATTTTGAAATTGTACATTCTACGATTATAGTGGATTAACTCTCGCACCCGTGAACGTAGGCGGGTTGTGCCGAACCACGTAAATCTTTGTGTAATTATTTTTTTGGTGCGTATAATGATTTTTTACTTTTATTCGCGTTTGAGAGTTAGTGTTCAAATTCCAACAAATAATATCAGAGCCAATGGTGAACGATTCAAAGCTGTAGTGGGAGATCGGAGCAAGGTATGCTTTTTTTATTTCGGTTCGTATAAATCAAAAAAATATTTTTTTGTACAAAAAGAAAAAATAAAGGTTGAAGGCAGGGGCGTGAAATTGCTTATAGTGATTAGGTATTTTGATGCACGGATGTTAAGGTATTAAAATCTCCAAACATACGAACGCAGTGAATTGATATTTGGTGAGCTCTTGTTTTGGTGATGGTTTAAGTTTTAAACTTGGGCAATAATCCTATGCGGTATTGATTAAATCAATGGTTTACAATTATTTTGTTATATTAGTGCGTATATATAACAAAATAATTTAAGAGAGAGATGTCTACTAAGGATTTTTAGTGCTTTGGATTCATCGATATGATCAGAATTTTTAGATTGTAAATAATTTGATAGGATTGGACATATCGACTTAGATTGGGATTGATCAGGCGAGATCAAATATGATCAAGGGCAATCAAGTTTGATTGCGAGTGATCAGAGGTAATTAGGAGCAATCTAGTTCAATCAATGGTAGAAGACTGATCATCAATGGATGTAACTAGATTTTAGTTGTAGGCAGAGTGTAGTCAAACAACGATTTCCTAATTCGACAGAATATTAGCAATTAGGACACTTCAACAAATAAGTGTGGGCATCTCAGTGTAGAGGTGCGAGCTATGTTGGTTTGAGTGTGGCGGATTGACGACGATTGCATAATCGACATCGGCATTGGTTATCTTCAGGGTAATTTGCAGAATTCAAGTTAAGGTGGAGATTGTTAGGTGTATGTCTTGTATTCTGCGGACCAATATAATTAGTATTTTATTTATATATATTTAGACTGAGTTAGAGTCATGAATTCATAAGAAGTCTAATATATGTAGGATTTTATAATTATATTAGGGCTAGAGTTTTAGAGTTGACCTATAAATTGGACTCTACAATTTTAATTTTTTGTGTAGAGATTAAATCAAATGGGGTAGAGATGTAGGGAGAGATGAAAAAATACTATGGGCACAGGAGTAGCCTTTGTGAAGAGAAACATGATTTGTTTCAAGGGCTCGGGTTGTGGGTGTCGGGTTTTAGGGTGTTTTTGATATTGGGATTGTACATTCTACAGTTATAGTTGATTATCTCTTGCACTCATGAACGTAAGTAGGCTGTGCCGATCCACGTAATTCCTTGTGTAATTTTTCTTTGGTCTATACAATAGTTTTTGTTTCCGTTCGCATTCAGGAATTAGTGTTCAAATCTTTGTATGTCTTGTATTCTGCGAATCTCTATAGTTAGTAATTTATTTGCTTGTTTTTTGGCTTGAGTTATGAATTCATAAAGAGTTTAATATATGTAGAGTTTTATAACTATACGGGGCTAAGATTTTAGAGTTGACCAATAAATAGGACTCTACAATTCTAGATTTTTGTGTGGAGAGTAAATCAAATGGGGTAGAGTTGTAGAGAGGTGGAAAAATACTAGGAGCACAAGAGTAGCCTTTGAGCAGGAAAATATGATTTGTTTCAGGGGCTTGGGTTGTGGATGCCGAGTTTTGGGATGTTTTTGATATCGATATTGTAATTCTATAATTATAATTGATTATCTATTACACCCGTGGACATAGACAGATTGTGCCGAACTACGTAATTTTTTGTGTAATTTTGTTTTAATTTGTGCAATGATTTTTGTTTTCGTTCGCATTCGAAAATTGATGTTCAAATCCCAGCTAGTGGTATCAGAGCCAACGATAGACAGTGGGAGATCGGAGCAAGGTATAATTTTTTTATTTCAGTTTGTATAAATCAAAATATATTTTTTTGCACAAAAAAAAAGAAGGTTGAAGGCCACGGCGTGAAATTACTTACAGTGATCAAGTATTTTGATGCACGTATGTTAAGGCATTAAAATCTCCAAACAAACGGCGCAGTGAATTGATATTCTCGTGAGCTCTTGCTTTAGTGATGGTTTAGGTTTTAAACTTGGGCAATAATCCCTTGTGGCATTGATTAAATCAACGGTTTAGAATTATTTTGTTATATCGGTTCGTATATATAACAAAATAATTTAAAGGGAGGTGTCTCCTAAAGATTTTCAGCGCTTTGGATTCATCGGTATGGTCAGAATTTTTAGATTCTGAATAATTTGATAGGATTAGACAGATCGACTTAGATTGAGATTGATCGGATGAGATCAAAGATGATCAAGGGCAATTGGGTTTGATTGCGGTTGATTAGAGATAATCGAGAGCAATCTGGTTCAATCAATGGTGGAAGACTGATCATCAATGAATGTAACTGAGATTTTAATTGCAGGCGGAGTTTAGTCAGACAGTGATTTTTTGATTCGACAGAATATTAGTAATTAGGACACCTCGATAAATAAGTGTGGGTATCTCAGTGTGGAGGTGCGACCTATGTTGGTTTAAGTGTGGCGGATTTACAACGACGGCAAAATCGACATCGACATCGGTTATCTTTATGATGGTTTGTAGAATTCAAGTCAAAATGGAGATTATTGAGTATATGTCTTGTATTCTACGGACCCATATAATTAATATTTTATTTACATGTATTTGGGTTGGGCTGAAGTCATGAATCCACAAGAAATCTATTACATGTAAGATTTTATAATTATATGGGGGTTAAGATTTTAGAGTTAGCCTATAAATAGGAATCTACCGTTCTAGTTTTTCGCGTGGAGAGTAAATCAAAAGGGTAGAGATGTAGGGAGAGATAAAAAAAATACCGGGAGAACAAGGTAATCTTTGAGCAAAAAAACGGAATTTATTTTAGGGCTCGGGTTGTGGGTGTTAGATTTTGGGATGTTTTTATATCGGAATTGTACATTCTACGGTTATAGTAGATTATCTCTCGTACCCGTGGACGTAGACATGTTGTGCCGAATCACATAAATTCTTGTGTGATTTTTCTTTGGTGTGTGCAATAATTTTTTTACTTCCGTTTACGTTCGGGTACTATTGTTCAAATCCCAACATGATAATCATATTTAGCTCTCGTTTGACAATTGGTTCAAAGTTATTTTTTTATTTTTTTGCTTAAAACTCAAAAAGTTCAAAAGTTTTATTTTTTAACTCAAAGGTTTTTAGCTTTTATTTCTTTTTATATAATTTTTTTTATATTTTTAAAAATATCATAACTTTTATTATACACATTTATTTTTTATAAAATATATATTTTTAAAATCTACTCGTCAAAATCTATTAAACAATATCTATATTAAATATAAAATTATTTAAAAATAAATTTTAAAAAATTATAACAATTTTAAGCAATGTTTTTTTTTGTCTTAAAAGTCACTCATATTCTAACTAAACGAACTTTTTAGTTTTTTCACTTAAAATGATTTAAAATAAAAAGGTGACTGAAAGCTGGTTTGCCAAACAAACTTTTGTGATTGAGTACTACATGACGCGGTATCTTATATGTAGTGTCTATATTATTATTTTATGAATTTATTTATTCCTTTATTTACACATTTCATTTCATATTTAATAAAATAAGTATTGATAGATAAAATATTACATCATGCGGTACCAAATGTAATAACTAAATATGATCACCAAAATTCTATTAAGGTGGCCATGGTTCAATACTATTGCGACTATGATTCTACACGGTAGGTCCCTTTGTTTGACACTTATCGCCACCATTTTCAGTCACTTCTCCACTTATCGATAGAGAATGAGAGGCTCATATAAAACACAAAGATCCATTTATACATAAAATAATATAAATTAATATATAAAAATAATAAAATTTAAAAACACGCCCCAAAACAACTAGAAACAACCCCAATATCATGCGCGAGCGATCGGTGTGGTTGATGTGTGCTAGAAGTTCATGAATTCGACTTAGTTTAATTAATATACTTTTTGATAAACTAACCCCAAAAGTAAAATTTTTTATGATAAATTGGGAATGGGTCATATTTTAATAAGGTAGTTAATAATAGGTCATTTTTAAAAGTTATGTCTTCCATAAAGTCATTTTTTAAAATATTTAGAAAAAAATAGACCTTTATATCCATTTTAAAGTTTAATTGACTTTATAATTAAAATAGAAAGATTTGCAAAAAAATCTATTTTATCAACTGGTAGTTACCAACATGCACGAAATCATATCCTATGCTGGTTGTGTTTTCAAAAAAATTTATTTTATTAAATGACAGAGTTTCGTCGCTTTGTTTTTGACAATAATGTTTTACTCAATCAATTTTATATTATTTTCTTCATATTTGATAAAATTGCAGAAAATGATACACATTATATGATATCACATTAACAGAAAATGATACACATTAATAATATTTTGATTAATTTATTTTATATCATTTTTAGTCATATTTGCTAAAATTGTAAAAAATAATACACATTAATTGAATAGATGCTTCATTTTTGTAACAAAAAATGATGAACATGCCATAATATCAGTTTTAAAAATGATACATATAAAATAATGTCCTAAATATTCTAAGAAAATATTATTGTTTCATGTTTATCATTTTAGGAACACGTACTGTGTATCATTTAAAAAACTAATATTATTTTAGACGATGTTTCATGTGTATCATTTTCTAAAAATGCTATTGTTTCATGTGTGCCATTTTTAAAAATGAGAGAAATTCATGTGTATTGTTTAATGAAAACTTAATTGTATCATTTTCAGTGTTTTAATATGTATGCAACGAAATAAAGCGGCCATTTAATTAAACCTTAATGTGTATATTTTTTATGTTTTAATATGTATGCAATAAAATAAAACGGCCATTTGACGAAACTTTATTATGTATCATTTTCTTTGTTTTAGCAAATATGAAATGGCCAAGTGGTAAATGATGAAATATGACAAAAAATGGATCAACGAAAATATTATTGTAAATACTTATATGCATTCACCATATATATGAATATAAAAAATTATCAAAATTTAGTGATTGTATGAAGTAACGAAAATTAAGAAAATAAATTTTTTGAAGTAATAGATATGATATAAATCATTCCATATATATTGTCATGCCATTAATAACAATCAGGGGTGTAAATCATTCTATATATATCGTCATGCTATTACTAACAACCAGAGATGTAAATGTTAAAATTTTTCTAAAAACTTTAAAATAGGACTTAGTGGGATATATTATGGTCCCGCTTGGAACTATTTTTTGAAAACAGTTTTCAAAAAATTATGCTTTGAAAATTTTGAAACTTCATTTGGTAGCAATTTTTGAATAAGTATGTTCAAAAAAACTAAAAAAATAGAGTTAAAAATTAAGGTTTTTTTGAAAACAAGAAAATCATGTTTTCAAAATTTTTAATTCTTTTTTCTTCGGACAACACCCAAACACAGAGGTTTTCTTCTCCGTCGCGTTGTCGCCGCTCGAAGTCGCCGTCGTGAGCTATCTTCGCCGTCGAAGTCGTCGTCGTCGTGAGATGTCTTCGCCGTCGAAGGCGTCGTCGTCGTCGCGACCTTTCTTCGCCGTTTGAAGTCGTCGTTGTCATCGTCAGCTAGGGTTTTAAGTTTTGCCGCCACCGTCGTCGAGCATTCACCATCGCTGCCGTCGTCGCGAGTATCAAACCCAAACCCAGAGCTCACCGAGCTACCACCATCGCCGCCATCGTCGCGAGTATCAGACCCAAACCTAGGGCGAGCTACCACCATCGTCGTCGTCATCGCGAGTATCAGATCCAAACCTAGAGCTCGCCGAGCTACCACCATTGTCGTCGTCATCCCAAGTATCAGATCCAAACCTAGAGCTCATCGAGCTACCACAATCGCCACTGCCGTCGCAAATAGATTTTCTAGTACTTGCCGGTGGCGGCGCAAGCTCTGGGTTTGGGTGTCGCCGACGTTAGGGATAGGGTTAGGGTTAGGGTTAGGGTTTGGGGGGTTTCGGTTTGGGTTTGAGTTTAGGTTTCTAGAAATAGTACACCAAATGTAATTTCTTTTTTCAAAATATTAAAAAATAATTTTTAAATTCATTTTTCAAAAATAATTTTTAAATTACAATTTTAGAAAACATATCCAAGTGGACCCATAACTTTTGAAAATGACTTATCCATAAACAACCTTCCAAAACAGGACTTATCCCCAATTTATGTTTTTTTTAATCAAAATATAAAAAAAATCAAAATAAAGCCAATAAACCAAATTTAATGTTACTTATTTACATCTTTAATGAATATTTTTCATATTTTCATTAAACTTTTTTTATTTTTTGGTTCTTATCATCGAGATAATTCAAAAAAATAAAAAATTTAATTGAAAGATAAAAAAATTCAAAATAAATAAAATCTTTGTAATTTAACCCAAATGTCCTTTAAAATTGAACTGAATCTTGAAATCGACAACGACGGTGGTGGTGGCGAGGGCATGTGCGTTGGAGGCAACCCATTGTCTCTTTTTCGTCGTCACCATCCATAATAGAAAAAATAGGGTAGTTCTAAAGTAACGTCGGGGACGGGGATGTTGACGATGAACTAAATGGGAATGGAGAAGATAGTGGCGATAGGCGACACGTTGACAAAGATAAGGAGGTTTAAGGTGAATGGGACTACTTATAATCCTTTCGACGAGAGAATCCATGATTGTTCACCGAAGGAATGTTCCCAAACGTTAAAATGATAGCTTTCGCCAGAACAACCATCGTGAACGGCAACAACATTTTCTTGGTGACCCAAACAAGAATGGCAATGGATGTCGAAAAAGTCGAGCCCATATTCTCCAATGCTAATTCAGAAATTTAAGGTAAATAAATACTTTACATTAGTAAAATTTATTAGTCAATCCAATGCTATATGAATTTCAAGCTTAAGGAGTAGGATGTAATTTTCAATAATTAGGTGTTTAACTGTATTTGATCAATATTTCAAGGAAGATGTTTCTAATTTATCTTATATTTTGAATATAACTATACTATTGTTTGAAAAAAAACATAAAATTTTATAATTGTATTCGACGAAATTTTATATTTTAAAAATGGTACACAATAATCTAGTTGTCAACAATATTAAAAATATTATTTTTAATTTATGTGACAAGAAATCATTGAATAAAATCACACCATGGAAGTAAAAAGTTAATTACACTAGGATCTAAATTTTTAAACTTGCTTTGGAATAAGTCCCAATTTACTTTTTAATCATTTCAAGAAATTTTATTTTTAAAAATTATTAATTATATAGAGAATTTTACCTCTCTCATAAAGTGCATTGAGTAATAAAAGGGAGTAATAAATACAATCTTGGTAACATAGCACTTACGTTAAAATTTGTTTCTCGAATTTAAAATTTTATATTTTTTATTATATACATCCGTTTTAAAAAATATTTATATTGTTAGAATTTACTCATTGTAAACTATAAAAGAAGATTTATATTAAATATAAAAAATTTTAAAAAATAAAATGAGAAATTTCTCATTTTCACAAAAAAAGAAAAATTTCTTGAAAATGAGAAATTATCAATATTGAATTAAAAATGAGAAATTTTAAAAATAGAAAAAAAATCAAAATAATAATTTTCTCAATTATTATTTAAAATCAGTATTAAATGTGCATATGCAATATAAACTTGAATTCTTTATTGAAAATAAAATAGTGTAACATTTACTAATATTGCATAAATAATAAAAATTCATAAAAAGAAATTTAGTATTCAAAAAATAAAAAAATTCTTATTTTTACATGTAAAAAACGAGAACATTCTCATTTTTTTGGGTAATTAGAATTCTCATTTTTTTAAGAATAAGTTATCACTAAAAAACCTTATGACAAAAAAAGTGATGACATTATTAAACAAATGCGAAAAAATGGGGGGACCAAAAAATAAAAACTAAACTGAATTGATATTACTACAAACTAAATTTAAATTATGAATAATTAAAATAACAAAAAATATATATAACTACTTATACTTATATATGTACAC
>JAOTRH010023584.1:4451-21832 GCA_034768845.1 Heliamphora exappendiculata | reverse complement strand
TATAATTAAGATTAAATGATTGAGTTTCATATAAAATCCCAACGAGATGGTGCTATAACTATGACTGATGAGGAGATTTGTATAAAAATTTTAAGAAAAAAGTCATGTTATATGCATGGTTTGGGGCTTGGTCCTAAACTCCTATCATTTTTGTTTGGAAAAACTACAAATGTCAAGCTTGAAGAGGCTCCAAAAAAAGTAGAAGAGGCTCGAAAAAGAGTAAAAGATGCTGAAACAAACTAGCAAACTAACTAATGAGATGGAGATGTTAAAGGCTAAGCAATTAGAGATGAATGCTAGGCAAGCAGAGATGAAAGCATTAGTGAAAATTATGATTGATCGAATGCGTTCTATAAAAACTGAATATTGCACTTCTGATGGTAAGTTAAGAGTGCTTGTATGGTTCAGTTTATATTGATGATTTAAATATTAATTTAATTTATTTACTAAATTTATCATATGGCATGAAGTTAGTTGTTGCTTCTCTTTATTTGATTGGAATTATAGAAGATATTATGTATTAGATTTCATATGTGCTTTGATTTTTAAATTTAGTCTTTCTAACTTAGTTTTTTATTTTATTTATGAAGGTGATTAGAACTCAAAGTAGTTAGATAAGGATCTTTTGCATATGAAAATCTTATTTTAGTTGCTTTCTTTTAAGGGATTTATGAAAGGAGGATTAGTGTTTTTCTAAAATAATCTCTTTTGATTGATTTATTCACACAAGTGATATAAATTTTGTTTATTCATTGTTGAAAGATTTATTGAAATTTTAATTAATGTTGGATTGTCTATTTCAATTATCTATTTTTTGTGACGAGTTAATTGAATGTTTATATTAAAATTTATTACATTTTATTAACATATTTTACGATATAACAAATGAATTGAGTAATTCTAATACATTTAGTGACAATTTGAGTTGTCACTAATAGTCAATTTTTTTTGTAGTGGGGGCCAAATGTCTGCAAAAAACAATTGTTGACGGTGGTTGGAAATGAAATAAGTGATGTGGTGGCGTAATGACCAATAATGTGTACTAAGTAATTTACTAGGTGACCGTGAAAATATAAGAGCAATTTTATTCATAAATTGATTAATATTAAATTAGAGGATCTTACCTCATATAATTTTTAAAACAGTAGCCCTAAAGCTTAGAAAAATTATAATGAACTATTACAAGATCTAACAATTGAACATTTAACAAATTATCCATTTTTGTTTTGCCTAGTAAAAAGTTGATAGTCATTTTTTTTTAGACAAAAAAATCGGACTTTTTTTTAGCATTTTAATGAAAAGCCAACAAATTTTTAGACTTATTACGAAAAGGAAAAAAAATACTCAGTTGAAAGCTTTTCCAACTAAAATCCTATGTTTGGCCTGGCTTGTAAGTTAGGTTTTTTTATTTTTTTTGCTAAAAAAAGTTACTTCATTTGGGTTCCTATAAAAAAGTTAAGTTTTTTTTTACTTTTTCTCTCACAAAAAAACACTATAATTTGACACTAAAAATTTATAATTTGACACTAAAAAGCTTAAAAATCTCTAAAAAAAAATGTTAATCCAAGCACATACTAATGGCTGCTAATTATATAGTTTTAAGTTCTTTGTTTTGGGATTGATCGTACTGATCGATCTGGTACGATTTACACTTGGCTAATCAAAACTAAGGGTATTTATGGGTTGAATTGTCTACTAATTAATTAATTAATTATATATATTTGATTTTTAATTTTATCAGTCATAATTAATCACGATTTTGATAGTTTTAAATCTTTGAATTTATTAAGTTCATGGGTGGATACAGTTAAATTTAACAATCTACAGTGTACAATGTTGATTTTGTTTGGATTAGTTTTTTTATTTTTTAATTTTTTTTAGTTTTTAGTGAATTTTTTTTAGTATTAAACTTAAATAAGTATACTTTTTAGATTTTTCTCGTTATAAGAAAATAAAAAAGTAAAAATTTGTTATCAAAAGTTTAAAAAAATTCATATAAAACAAAAAAAACTAACTTAGTAGACTTTTGACCTTTTTTCTAATTTTTTTTGTTTTTGGTGAATTTTTTTTTAAAATTAGCTTTAATGGATTTACTTTTTAGAACTATTCCGACACAAGAAATTAAAAAAATAAAAAATTTAATGAAAATATTAAAAAAAAAATTTCATAAAAGACAAAAAAAACTTTTAAAAAAAGATAAAAAAAACTTTTAAAAAAAGTCACAAAACTTTTTAATCCACACATAAGCATAATCTACTAAGTAATTTTTCTGGTTTTAAAAATGGAATCCTCTAGCTCTAGTGTTGTGCAGTTGTGCTGAACTTACCACCAATTTACGTGCCGTTTACGACAATGAGCGTAGGATAAAGATGCTGGATGCTAGCCATCAAGCCGCCTCTCCCTATTCCAGACTATTAATCATATGATTCATATCCCACTTTTGTGAGCTATGATCACATAATTAGACACACAGACAGTTTTTTTATAAGATTGTTTTATTATTAGTTATGTATATTTATATTAGTTTAAATGATAATATTTTTAAAATTCTTTTTTTTTTATAAAAAATTTAAAAAGTAAAAATTCTTTGTAAAAAAATTATTTTACAAAGTTATTTTAAGGCTTTTGTAAAAAAAGTTGTCTTTAATAATTTTTTAATTTAAGTGAAAATAGTTATATTTTTAAATTTATTTTATTATTACAAAACGAAAAAGTAAAAAAAAAAGGAACACAAAAAACACAAATTGTTTAAAAAAGACAAAAAAAAAATACAATAAAAAGCAAAGAGAAAAACTATCCCAAACACAACTTTAGTAAACCATTTCCTCATTCTTCTCTACACTAAAATACGCCTCTCTCTCTCTCTCTCTCTCTCTCTCTCTCTCATGGAGAACTATGAAGCAATCTTTCCATGTTCATCCTCAACATCATTGGCTTCTCTCTTAACACCGAACATGGTGAATCCCCATGCTTATACTGAATCCCAAGGCGACAAAGCAAATGGGTCTAAGGGTTTGATGATGGGATTTCCAAAACTGGAAGTTAATTATGAGGTTTCAGACTCACAGAGCAAAAGCTTTGATGGGTCGTCTGAAACTAATATTGAGGCGAAGTCAGGGAGGAAAAAAGGCGAGAAGAAGATCAGAAAACCTAGATATGCGTTCCAAACAAGGAGCCACGTTGATATTCTCGACGACGGGTACAGATGGAGGAAGTATGGGCAGAAAGCTGTGAAGAATAATAAGTTTCCAAGGTACGTAATTAATTAGTTCTTGGAATTTGTACGTTGATATCATCTCCTTTTCGATTCGTTGGAGATGCGAAAAAATTCATTGCTTAAAAGCACAGCAAAAATGCAATCCTTTTAAGTATAATATTTTTTTAATATATTCTTATAATTAAATTTATTTATTACCTAAAATTAGTTGAATTTATTATTAAGATTAAAATTTAGAATTATCAAAAATATATAAATAAGTGATCGTATAATAATAATTTATAAATAAATAAAAATTTAAATTATAAAAAAAAATTAAATAAATGTTATTTAATCACTTTTTAAAAAATATTAAATTAATTTAAATTTTTATATAAATAATTAACGCAATAAATTTTATATAATAAATAAATTTAATTATAAAAATATATTTAAAGTAATACCATACTTAAAAGCATAGCACCGTCCTATGCACCCTCGTTCCGGAGAAACTTGCATCTACATGGGAAGTTCAAGGAAGAAAAGTCTTACTGCAATTTTAATTCAATTTTTGCCTGAACTGAACGAGGGAATTTGAGTTATTGGCTTATTATAAATTATAGATTTTTTATTTTTAATCAGTTTTTTTTATTATTTAATTAAATTATTATATTTTTTAAACTCTTCACATTGAGATGAATCGAAAAAATAAAAAATTTTAATTAAAATATTAAAAAAAATTTAAAGACAAAAAAAAAAAAAAAAACTAATAAGTCAAATTCTATATTGTTTAAATTAATTAGCAGAGGATCAGTGATAGGTGGTTGCAAGGCTCTCCAGCGAGTCCATTCTAGTTAAGAGAAGTGGCATTTTTCAGTAGGTAGGGATACGGAAATGCTATTCCTCCCGAATTTAATAACCGAATTAAACTATCAAATAATGTTTAAGGATAATTGATATAAAATTGCGTAATGAACAAATCGATTCTCAAAGTCAATTGATAAAAAGTAACTATAAAATAAAGTAGATTCAAAGTAGCACTTTGTTGTGCTTTATTGAATATTTTAATTTTTTAACATATTTTTATAATTAAAATAATTTATTTTATAACATTTATTAATTTCAGCCTAATTTTGTATTAGGTCTCATTTTAAGCTTTTTCTTACTGTTAGATCCTAAAATTAGAATAACTTTCGTATAGGTCCTATTTTAAAATTATATTTCAAAAATACCCTTACTATATTTTTTGTTTTTGCGCCTCGTAGAGAAATTCTTTGAACAGTTCCGAGAAATTAACTACAGAAAATGAAATCAGAAAATAGTGATACGCCTAATGAAACGAAAAGTAATATTAGAAAATGATACGCTATTTGGTTAAACCATAGAAAATGGTACACTGTTTACTAGACACGAAAATATTATATCATTTTCTGTGGTTTTAGTAAATAGTGTATCAATTCATGTGTGTTTAAAACGATACGTTATTTGATTAAACTACAGAAAATGATACACGCAGCAGAGGTATGTAATATATATAGTGTATCATTTTCTGCAACAAGGGTAAAAAATTATTGTATCATTTTTTATACTTTTAGCAAATAGTGTATCATTTTTTATGTATTTAAAACAATACGTTACTTGATTAAACAACGAAAAATGATACATTTAAAATCAAAATATTGTACGTACCCTTGTTGTGTAACAAGGGTAAACACAACATTTTCTCATGTATCATTTTCTACAACTCATAATTTAAAGAGAATTACAAACTGAAATCTGTAAAATCAAAAATTATATACAAAAAATTGCGATGCAACGAGCACGCCTCAACGAAAAATAAAAAATCAATTTTCAACATGCAAAAATCACCAGAAATGGCTTTAACGCCATATTCTTACCCGTGTGAATCTTTTTAATATGATTGTGTGTATATTTAAACTATATTTTGAGACTCTAAATGGCTTTAGATCATGTTATTGTGAAATAAAATATATCTAAAAATAGAAAAATATAAATTTTGTAACAAAAAGATATGATAACAATCTTTCTATATATATCGAGTTGTCATTACTAACAAATAGGGGTATATATGTCTTAAATTTATAGAAATATTTAAAATAGGACCTAGTAAAATATGAGACTTTTGAAAAGAACTTATCTATAAATAACATTCTAATTTGAAACTTATCTATAATTTACGCTTAATTTTATTACTCACAAAAAAGATTAAGTTAATTTAATATTGTAACTATATGATTTGATTATATTTGTTTAATACTATTTTTTGTAAAATTATATTTAGCA
Source organism: Heliamphora exappendiculata (assembly GCA_034768845.1). Lineage (NCBI taxonomy): Eukaryota > Viridiplantae > Streptophyta > Magnoliopsida > Ericales > Sarraceniaceae > Heliamphora > Heliamphora exappendiculata. Next base: position 16,332 of record JAOTRH010023584.1, on the reverse strand, counting down.
TTCATTTTTTTTAACAAATATGATCTATTCACGTAACTATCAATATCTAATTAATTTAGTTTTTTGAACCAATGATCTGCTAAATAAATATTACATAATAAATAGTTTCGATCACTGCCTCACACGTTGTTCTTTTTATTTTTAAAAATTTAACTCTAAAACATTTTAAGTTTTACTATACGTATTTATTTATTAAAAATGTATACTTTTATAATTTATTCGTCGAGATCTATTAATAAAAATTAATGTTAAATATAAAATATATAAAAATATGAAAATAACTTTTAAAAATCCATTTTAAAAGGTTCTAATTAACTTAATTTTTTGTTAGGCAAGGAGTTTAAAGTTAGATTTTGTTGCCTTTTAGCTTAAAGTTAAAAAAAACAAAAAAAAAACTCAATAATTTTGTTATTATCTAAAAAAATGAAATATGCTTTCAAATTTAATTTAATAAAATTTTAGTAATTAATAAGAAAAATCTATTTTGTAAAGAAAATGAAAACTATTTCAAAATCTAGTATGAGAAACTTCTCATACATACTTTTTTTTAATTAAGTCATTCTTAATTTTAAATAAAATGAGCAACTTATAAACGAAAAATTTATCAGTATAAATTTTTTTCCATTTATGAAAATGCTTTTCATACAAAATACGAGAAATTTTTTATACATATTTTTCTTAATTTTGTCGTTCTTAGTTTTAAATGAAATAACTAACTTATGATTGAGAAATTTTTCAGTATAATTTTTTTCATGTATGAGAAACTTTTCATACGTATTTTTCTTAATTTTATCATTTTTTTTTCTTGATAACTCAGGGTGTTTGGCCCATCTTACGCGCACCTTGACTAATTTTTAGGGGACAAATCACACCGCCCACTTGCGGGGATCCCAATTAAAGCCGATACAAAGTTTTATATGGACTGACCCTAAAGAGTTGGCAGCACCTAAAAAATTCTGAACTTAAGACCTAAGAGAAAGCAAATCCCTTAGTTTTAAATAAAATAAGCAACTTATCCATGAGAAAATTTTCTTAGTATAATTTTTTTCATGTATGAGAAACTTTTCATATGTATTTTTCTTAATTTTATCATTTTTAGTTTTAAATAAAATGAGCAGCTTATGAATGAAAAATTTTTCAATATAATTTTTTTCCATGTGTGAGAAATTTTTCATAGGTTTTTTTAAAATTTTTTATTCTTAATTTTAAATAAAATAAGTAACTTATCAATGAGAAATTAGACTAAAAAAATAGACAAATTGTGAGAAAAACACGAGATTCGTATAATAACCCAAAAAGAAAATAAAGTTTTCTCACCCAAAATCGAAGACATGGCCCCTGGTCTATGCCTCACCCTCTTCTTGCTGGCACGCCTTTTTCCTTCTGCTACAACCATTGCACCCCTCATCACCTACCACAACAGCCCCCTCATCGCCGGGAACCTTAGTATCGCCGTACAATGGTACGGCTAATTCCATTCCGATGAGAAGACGATGGTCCATGCCTTTAATTATTGAGTTGCTGACCACCTACTGGAGTTTGAGCTTCCAGTCGGACATCTACGCATGGTGGCAGAAAGTGGAGGGTGTTTTGGTTATTGGAGAAGTCGACGGTGCAGTAGACGAGAATGAAGATTATGCTACCAAAGGCCCATGCAATGTCGAGAAGGCCAACGCCATCGCAAGGACCGATTTGCCCCTTGTGGCAGATGACGGTAGCGACAGTGATATAGAGAAAGAGGAGGGTGGCCTTCGATCATTTATTCAATCAAAATTTTTGGGATGCATAGCGTTGCTCATATATATGTGTGTGTGTGTGAGTGTATGTGTGTGTTAAAAAACATTAGCACAATTCAAGTCAACTAATTGGCCTGCTTTAATGATTCTGAACAGTTATGAGAGAGAGTCGAACTCCTTCAGCTAAACTCATAAAGCCTTTTAATGATTGCTCCTGCAAAGATAAGAGTACCGTTAGTGTATTTCAGCCAAAATTGACCATAAGCACTTCGATGCTCAAGTTAGATTTCTCTAGAGAGTGTTTCTCAATAAGAACTAGCAAGGAATGCCATATTTTTTAACGAGGGATGCTTGCTCTTTTATAGAGACAATACCCGAGTGGTTGACATGTTGTGTATCTCTTGCCCCTATCCCATGCTCTCAGGGATTTTTCCTTATCTCTAAGCAGTTTTGGTTGCCTCGAGAGGTTTTTCCTGTCTTTTCCAAACTAATGTTGCGATGACGAGATTTTCTTGAGCGATTATTTCATCCAAGGCATTTAGCTAGCTTGTTGTTACCAGTGACCATAAATCTTCATAGGCTGCCCCTTTTGGGGTGGCCCGAATTAATTATTTTGAACTGGGCTCTAGACCCAAACTTTTCATGGCCTGCCCTTTTAAGGTGTTCTGAGTAGTTGATGCTTTGTGTTGGGCTTCAGGCCCGAACTGGGCTTTATGCCCGAACTCCAATTTGCCTCCAATATATATATATATATATATATACACACACACACACACACGTGTGTGTATTAAAAAATAATATTTAAATTAATTTATATAGAGCGAAAATGGAAATAAGGTTAGCCGTTGAATTATTTTAGTTTAAGCAATCTTAAGCAATAATAAAAATAAACAAATCACACAAATATGACATTTGCGATTTTTTACATAGAAAACTCTAACTCGGGTAAAAATCACGGGACAAATCCAAATTTAGTAATTAAAGCACTATACCATTGAACAGTTATAAGATCATTTACAAACTCCAATCGAATCTTCAACCTAGACGCCTTAAGACTCGTTTGGTGAATCCACGTGTACTGTTCCTTATACTTGATCACCATCACACTGAATCCTTGGTGATTCTTCAAAGTATTCAATCCTTAATATTTTATGCCAATAAAATCCACAGTTGGAAACCATAGGAATCCACTAAAGGTAATCTCAGGAATCCACCTAAGACGTTGAATAATAATCGTCGAATTGAACCCCCGAGACTTGACAGAATTATTGAACTCTAAAACTGTATTGATTATCTTATGACCGTTATTCCTTCTCTTATTCTTGGAATTCAAAAACCATTCCTATATTTATATAAGTAAAAACACAAACAATTTGAGTTTTAATAAAACTCATACTATACTTGGCAGAGACAAATTCTGCACTGTATGCACTGCTTGAGGTTGTTTCAATTTGTTGTATTTCAAACTTTCAGATCTTATACTTCATTCTTTTGATTTGATTCAAAATTTAACACAAACGCATAACTCCAAGAGAAGTTCTTTTTAAATCAAAAGTCCTATGCTATTCAGGGACCAAAACTCCTTACACAATTAGGAGTTTTACAAAAACAAAAACTCTCAAATTTCTTAACAAAATAGAAATTTTAAATTGACGAGGAATTCTACAGGTTTTCCCTGTCCTAAATAACAAATGGTGTGGAATGGTATTTGTTTCTTTCGCCCCTAAGAATTTTTTTTTCATTTTTATTTATACATTTTTTTCACCCTAAATAACAAGCGTGTACTACAAATACTAGTTTAAAACATAAAAATATCATATTTATCTCTTATTTTTTATTTCTATCTATTATATTTTATATTTGTAATGTATTGATTCATGTTGGGATTTGAACACCAATCCCCGAACGCGAACGGAAGCAAACCACGTACAAAAAAATAGAAAATAAATAACACCGAGGATTTACGTGGTTCAGCCCACACCGGCCTACGTCCATGAGCGGGAGAGAAAAATATTTTACTATGACGAATGTGAAAGAGTACCAAACCCAACTCTCTTTTCTCTATCAGCTAAACTCTCAATTTTCTGACACAATATAAGACCCTAGCTATCCTATTTATAGGAGCCTACCAAAACAGAAACTGCTAAAACAACAATAGGACAGCTGTTAACTCAACAATAAGAAGCTACTAAATGACCAATAGGACAGCTGCTAAATAAACCTAGCTGCTAAATCTGATATTGAGATTCGAGTCAATCCCAACAATCTCTACCTTGGCTCAAATCTTTCATCCATCTTGAAGAACTATCGGCAATCCTCGACCTACACGCCTTTCCCTTTTTGATCCTCTTGTAGCCTTCTGGTAAGACGAAGGATCTCCACCTTGACTTTAATTCTTCAAACCACCCAGAAGATAATCAGCATCGCTGTCAATTCTGCCGTTGTCGCCATCGATCATGGCCCATACCTCTTCACCGAGCTGCCCGCACCCCAACCCGGGTGCCCTACAAAGCTAACTATTTTGTAGAAGAACACGGCCCTATCTGTCCCCATTTGTGCACACAATCGAAGAGATCACCGCCACTAACCAAATCAAGAGCAAATGAGACTTGCTTCTGTCGAGGTGTACACCTGTCCGTCACGGCTGTCGTTTTAGTCTCGTTGCTTGGAGCTTTCCTGTGAACATCCAACACCTGTTGTTCTTGCATCTTGTCGGCATCCTGCACACAATCTAATTTTGTCACCTACACACTTGTACTATCTCGTCGCTTTCGTGTACCCCTGCGCCTATTCTGTGTGCTTTTTTGCAACTGTTATTCACCCTGATCACCCTTACACTTTTTTCGTGTATGTTGTTTACCTGTACTACTCATCTGATGTCTAGCAGTAGCTCCATATGTCACAATATTTCCTACGAGCCTGTATAGGTTGTTACTCATCTGTCCCTGCAATACATCCATGTTTTCCTTTGAAACCCAAAGAACTCCATCTCCAGTTGAGAACCCGCAACCTCTCAAATCCAGTATTTCCAAAGAAATCAAGTTCTTCCTTAAATTCGGTACATGTCTAACCCCAGTCAAGATCAAAACGGTCCCATCAAGTCTGCAAAATTGTACTGTCCCTATACCGATAACTTTGCTCACTGCATTGTTAGCCATCCTGACAGTACCCCCACCGCATGCCTGATACGTATCAAAATACTCTCTGACTGCACACATGTGGAACGAACATCCAGAATTTAATATCCAATCTGATTTGCTCATACCTGAAGTAGCTGTGAACACCTCTAATTCTTGATAATCGGAGCCCTCTATAACTGCTATCTCTGATGATTGTTCTTTTCTCTTGTCTGCCTTGTACTTCAGACAATTCCTCTTCAGATGACCTTTCTTATCACAATAGTAACACTTTCCTTTGTAACCTCTCGACTTGGAACGACCTTTCTTCTTGGACCCATCTTGCTTCACTGTAGCCCTACTTCTGACTTCCCCACTGCCTGATGCAACCATGATGCCCTCTTCTTGTGATCTGTCACTCTCCATCTTCTTCAGCATCTCATGAGGTATGAGAGCAGTAACAATCTCATCTAACCCAATTGTATCCTTTTTAAACATCAGTGTAGTCCTCAGATGCTCGTATGATGAAGGCAATGAAACCAACAAGAGAATTGCTTTATCCTCATCTTCAATCTTCGTGCCGATAGAATCCAATTCCATCAGTATCCTGTTGAACTCGTCCAAATACTCTCTAAAGCTCGCTTTCTCTGTCATTTAAAGTGCATATAATTGTTTCTTTAATGACAATCGATTTGTCAATATTTTGGACTTGTACCCGCTCTCCAACTTAGCCTAGAGTTTCGTCGGATCAATTTCGTTGATGACTTCCCGAAGAGTGATGCTACCGAGATACAACTGAATTGTACTGTTCGTCAAGTCCCGCATCTCCTCCCACTCTATATCCTTCATCGTTTCTGATTTCTCTGACTTCTTCCTGAGAACCTTGATCAGTCCTTCACGCATTAAAATATTCTTCACCATTTGCTGCCATAAGATGAAGTGGTTGTAGCTGTTAAAAGGTTCAATTATGAAATCTAAACTTTTTAACGCCATTAGATTTGTCTGGCAATCTCTACAATCTGAACTCGTCGTAATAACAGATATCTGTAACCCTTGTCCCACACAGTCCAAATTAATTCTGATTGTACCCGATCGCTCTTGATTGTACCCGATCACACCCGATCAATCTCAATCTATGCCGATCTGTTTAATCCAAATAAACAATGCAGAAATCGAAAAATCTAACAATAGCGATGAATCCGCAATACCCAAAAACCTTAGGAGACACCTCCCCTTTAAATTTTTTTATCATATATGCAAGCCGATATAATAAAATAAATTTAAATAATTAATTTAGTGCACCTGTCACACTGGATAATTGTCTTTTTGAATATCAAACCCTTTGATAAGGTCAAATCTTATCAAATCCACAAAATCAATCTCTATGGACCATTAATGAAACAAAAGCAAGTTTTACCCAACTGCCACACTGGATTATTTCCCAACAATATCAATTTGGTGCCAAACAGTATCAAGTGCTCCAAACCCAATAAATATCAATTGCTCCAACCAGTGCCATGATAAAATTGCTGGATTTTCGAAAAAAACAATCCTGGATTGAAACTGCCATTTTGAAAAAAGCTCCTTGCTTGATCAAAACAATGTCGCCGCTTCACTCAATTGAAGCTTCGATCCACATGCAAATAATTTCTTACAGTGCAAAACAGTAAAATCACAGTGTAAAAATTTTGATATGCAACCAGCGCTGCACCGTTCCTCCTTTTTTTGTGCAAAAATAAAATAAATTTTAATTTATACGATACGAAATCAAAAATAATACATGTGCTCCGATCAACCACCACGGCTTTGAATCGTCCACCGTCGACTTTGATACCACTTGTTGGGATTTGAACACTAATTTTTGATCGCGAACGGAAGCAAACCACGCACAAAAAAGCAGAAAATAAATAACACCGAGAATTTACGTGGTTCGACCCACACCGGTCTACGTCCACAAGCGAGAGAGAAAAATATTTTACTATGACAAATGTAAAAGAGTACAAAACCCAATTCCCTTCTCTCTACCAGCTAGCCTCTCAATTTTCTGACACAATATGAGACTCTAGCTATTTTATTTATAGGAGACTACCAAAACAGAAACTGCTAAAATAACGAATAGGACAGCTGCTAACTCAACAATAGGAAAGCTGCTAAATGACCAATAGAACAGCTGCTAAATAAATCTAGTTGCTAAATCTGATATTGAGATTCGAGTCAATCCCAATAATTTATCAACTATTATTTTTATTTATTCAATTATATATAAAGTCTTGTTAGCATCACTTAACTTCCTCTCTTTTTTCATATTAATTTGCAATAGTATTTATTAACCCTTCATTTTCCTCAAAAAACTTTTTATTCTCCATATTTTTTCTCCTTACTTTTGGTCTTTCATTTAATTTTTTCCTTACTTTATGAGTTGTTAAATTTCTAAAGTTCATCTTACAATCATTCTCATTATATCAAATTAAAAATTCCAAAAATATTACTCGCCACATATTACATAAATGTGATTTATTAATAATAATGTTAATTCTATATACAATTTTAAAATAGCTTATAAAAAAATAATTATTTAAAATAACATGTATCAAAAAGTAGTATTCAAACACTTATTGTGCATAGCAAGGGAAAAAAACTAGTTTTAATTCGAATCACGTATATATTAGCCATTTATTATTGTTAGAGTGTGTTCAGTTTGTTTTTTTTTATTAATTTAAATAATGCTTTAGAATGACCGAATAACCTTAGTTGAATGAGATTAATTGTGAGACTCATTTCATACAAGAGAGCATGAGAGATAAGATAAATCATCAACGACAAAATAATAATTGTAATCAAAAGAGGGGGGAAAATGTAAAGAATAAACAACTTGATCTACTTTGATTAATTGTGCCTCTTCCTCAACTTGACTTTGATCACTTTCCAAAGACACTCTTATGTGAGAAATAACCATCAATGGCAATTTCATAAGAGCAAATTAAATGGGGTTTCAATGCATTGTGATCTTCCTCATACTAGACCCTCCTTATTTGGGATAAATTTTGAGTTTTTTTTAGTACTTATGTTTTCTTTTTTATTTTATTTTATTTTATTTTTGCTTTTTTTTATATACTTTTCATGACCGCTTCAATGTGAGAAACTTAAAAAAATAAAAAATATAATCAAAAGATGAAAAAAGTTTAGCTTATTCGCTTAATTTGGCTTTTTTTAAAAACTTTTTATTATTTTTTATAAATTTAGTTTATCATGTGGTGGGCATTGGAGAAAGTGAATGACAATGGGGTACATTGATGTTGGCGCAGCGAAATATTACAAAGACTAGATAGCGTTTTAGTAAATAAGATAAACACTCGAATCCACGAGTAAAAGCCTTGATTCCTCAGGGATGAGAAAAAAAAACTCTAAATATTATTGATGAATAGAATGATGAACCCTTAGACTTATACTCTTATTTATACTAATAAAAAGTTTCTAATTATGATAAGAGAATAAATTATAATAGAAAAATAGCAATTTAGGCTATTCTTACCCATCAAGACTAACATTAAAATAAACAAAAATTAACAGCATAACTAGGAAAAGATTAACGAGCCAAAATAGGTGGCACTAAAATGAAAAATTCTAAAAAGAAAATAATTACAAAATTCTAAAAATAAATCATAATCAATTTCTCAATTTCTTCTTTGACTTTTGCAGTTCAATTGCTTTAGAGTCTCAGTCACTTGTTCTACATCAATCCTTTCTACTTGGAGAGAACTCGACCTTGAGTTCAAATCTGGATAGAGTGGCGCCTCTACGTGATACTCAAATAGGTTCGCGATGTTAAAGGTCTTGAAAATCTTCATGTCCTCGGGCAGATCAATCACATAAGTATTGTCACTAATCTTTGTCAACACTTTGTACGAGCCATACTTTCTAGGCTTCAGGTTATTATAAGTTCCTACTCGAAACCTCTCATTGCACGAAAACACCATCACCGAATCTCTTTTCTTAAATACTTTTGGTGCGTTTATGTTTCTCAGTTACTTCTTTATACTTGCCGTTGATTTTTTCAGCTTTCGCTTCACTGTTTCTTGCACTGCTTGATCTTGCTTAGCCATGGTCTTAGCAACAACGCTCACGTCTGGAGCTCATGGTAGTCAAACTAGATCCAGTGCATGTCTCGGAGGTGTCACGTATCCCAAAGAGAAAGATTATTTCCCAGTGTCATTGTGAACAGCATTGTTGTAGGCAAACTCGCCTTGTGGCAGAGCGTAATCCCATTGCTTCGGTTTATCTCTACAGATGCTACGAATTAGGTTGCCCAGCGTCTGATTAGTAACCTCTATTTGACCATCTATTTGTGGGTGTATTGTCGAACTGTAGTTTAGTAACATGTCAAACATCTTCCACATGGTCACCCAAAAATGGCTAAGGAACTTCACATCTTGATCAGATGTAATCGACTAAAGAACTCCATGCAAATGGAATACCTCACAAAAAATAGTCGAGTTATATGATAGGCGTCTGACGTCTTTCGGCAAGGAAAGAAGCGAGCCATCTTAGAGAACCTATCAACAATCACAAACACAAAATCGTCTCCTCGTTGCGTAAAGCCCAACACAAAATCCATAGATAAATCCTCCCATATATTGTTAGGAACATGTAAAGGCATATAAAGACTAGTATTTTGAGACTGACGCTTTGATACCTGAACTATGTAGCACTTTTTTACGAAGTTACTGACATCTCTCTTTAGTTAAGGCCAAAAATATTGATCCTCTAACCTTTCCACCATCTTATCTCTTCCTAGGTGCCCACTCAACCCTCTTCCATGAAGATCTCGAATTATCTTTTCTCGCAATGAGGTCCTAGGAATACAAAGTTGGTTCCCTCTAAATTGGTACCCCTCAGTTACGTGAAAGTCATTGATTGGTTGATTCTCAACACACTTGAACAAGATTTCTTTGAAATTCTTATCATTGTGGTATAACTCTTTCAAAAACTCAAAGCCCACATTCTCATGGACCAATGTTACCAATAAATTAGCGCGGCGACTCAATGCATCTGTAACTCAGGGTTGGTTTGTTGGAGTTATGGATTGTAAGCCTTTTCTTTTTCAGAAGTAGTAGAAGAAGGAAAATAAGAGCCGGTAGGGTTTCGACGACACCCTGAATATGCTAGCTTTTGCTCAAACTGTTTGGCTTTGAGAGCTATGTTATGAGCCTCCTCTACGGTCCACAAGACTTGCAGTTCAATCTTCTCCTAAATGTAAGATTTCAACCCGTTTATGTATCTGACTACCTGTTTAAGTTCTTATCTCTATCTGCCTTCATTATAGATGAGCTGACTAGACATATTCAGAATGATGTTCATGGTGTATATTATTTGTAGGTGATATTGTCTTAGCAGATAAGACTAAGAATGAAGTAAGTGCAATATGAAGAGAAGCTTTAGAGTCAATGGAGTTTTAAGTAAGTAGGAAGAAACTGAATATATGTAATGTAATTTTAGCAATAATAGGAGTATTAATTGTGAAGAAGTAAAGATTTAAAATGAAGTGTTATTTAAGAGGGAATATTTTTATTATTTAGATTTGATTATTAACAAATACAAAGAGAATGCAAAAGATGTAACCCTAGAATCAAAGTTAGTTTGTTCAAGTAGAGGGTTGCGTTCAATGTTCTATGTAATTGACGAATACCTACAAAACTAAAAAGAAAATCTTATAAGATAGTTATTAAGTCAACGGTATTATATATAACAGAATTTTGGGCTGCTATGAAATATCATAATAAATAAGATGAATGTTGCTTAAATAAGAATGTTAAGTTAGATGTGTGGTAAGAATAGAAAAGATGAAATTAAAAATGAAAAAAATTGTTGAATGATAGGGATCATACCAATTTGAGGACAAGTGGAGAAAATATTGATTTAAGCTGGTTTGAATACAAACAGCGTAGACCATTTGATGCAGTAGTAAAAAAAAAAAAAAAAGATCATCAACAATGAAAACATTAGAGGGAGAGGTAGACCTAAATAAATATAGGATGTCGTATTAAGAAAAAATACGAACTTATTGAACCTAACTAAAGATATGTCCCTTAATATAGCAGAATTACATAAAGGAATACATGTAGATGACACAATTAATTGGGACAAAAGCTTAATTTGGCTTGACTAGGTTTGGTTGAATTTTATTTTATAATTTCGGATCATCTTGATAAAAGAATCCAAAAGGTATAATAGTTTAAATAAATGATAAAAAAATTTACTAAAAATAAATAAAATAAAATAAGAAAATAAGCTATTTTTAGTCAAACCGGTTGGAATTCAAATATTTGAAGAAAATAGAAGGAACTATATATAATGTACAAGTTAATTACTTGTTATTTAACCGAGTCAGTTGGACTAGAGGTCGTGTAGTTGTATTTAGTTCTATGAGAATGTTGGTTTAAATTCTAAGAAAAAGAGGTTGATACATTTTGTAGCAATTTAATAACTAATCAATCCACTAATTAAGATTCATGTCGATGACAAAAAAATATTTATTATTTATTTATTTTGATTGTTTTGCAGAAGCTACTACCGGTGCACTCATCAAGGGTGCAATGTGAAGAAGCAAGTTCAACGCCTATCCAAAGACGAAGGAATCGTGGAGACAACTTATGAAGGGATGCATTCGCATCCGATTGAGAAGTCTACCGATAACTTTGAGCACATCTTGACTCAGATGCAAATTTACACTACCTTTTAATTATTTAAGCTCTCCAATTGCAAATGGATGCACATATGTAGAGACACAATTCAATGTTAGTTTTGTGATATATAATCTATATTATGTTGAAAAATTAATTTTCAAGTTTTTTTAAGTGAATGAGAAACTAATTGAAGATAATTAATAATAGAATAGTTACCATGCATTGTAGGGATGACTTTTTAGTAGCACCTATTCGATTTGAATAAGCGTATTTTTTCTTTTGTGCTATCTTAAATTGCCACGGGTTCTTCTTTCTCTCTCTCTCTCTCTCTCTCTCTCTCTATATA
>JAOTRH010023573.1:0-21832 GCA_034768845.1 Heliamphora exappendiculata | reverse complement strand
GAAAACTCAAGACATAATTTGAGTTAGGGCCGGGAGTTCAGTCAAGACCTTTAGTGAAATAAGTTCTAGTTCGTACGAGAAATGATCTAACTCAGGGACAGAATTAGGGATATTTAATTTTCTCGTACGGTTAGCCCGAGTCTTATACTTACTCGTGATCCCTCACGTAGCCCACTATACACACGGATATTTTTCTTATTGGTTTCGGTTATTATTTAATTTAATTAGAATGTCGATTTTGCCGTCGGGGACATTCATGGATTAAATTAAATAATGAGGGGCATTTTTGGTTTTTGGCACACATAGGGATTACTCCCTAGGTGGCCGGCTCTAATAGGGGATGGTGGATTTTATTTCTATGTTAAGTGTATATATTCTTATCCTTTTAGGAAGGAAAGATTATACACTTAATATCTTTTTGACATATTCCTATATATTAAAAAGAGGCTACAAAAAGAAAACCCTAACCTAATCGCCCCCCCAAAGCCGCCGCCCCCTCTCCTCTTTTGGAAATTAATTTTGCCTCTTTGGAGAATTTGTGTGAAGAGAAACTGAGTAAAAGAAGAACTCTTTGATCGGTATCGGTGCCCACACACCGTGATCGTCGTAGTGCGTTCAGGACATACATGAGAAGGTTGTAAGATTGTCTTCAACGTATTCGGAATTTCTTGAAACTTTTCAACAAGTTTCATAATGATATTATGCTATTAAGATTAATATTATTTTTTGTTTTCATGAAAAATGCACACGTCATTTTTTACAGTCACGGCGTCGGTTCAAATTTTTATTTTCGCTCCAACAATGGTATGAGAGCCATGGTTGCGTTTTTTATGAAAAACTATTGTGCTAACCTTTGTTTTGCAGCCTATGTCGTTATGATCCGGTTAAATGCATGTGTGGTTTATATCATTTTTTAATCGTTTATCTCGACAGTTTTGATTCAAGATTAGATCGGTTGTACATCTTCTACGTGGAGTATAGGTTTTTGACGATGTAATCTATTTTTTATTCATTTTTTCATGGATCAATATTGTAATCGGATCACGCAAAAAGAGGAATGAAAACGAAAGAAGAACAACAAGGCGGCGGCGGCATGGCCTGTTCGGAAGAACAGTGGCGCCATCTTCGGGGCTCATTTTTGGGGTTTTTAGCAATCTTTTTTGACACGATTTTTTTGTTGAAATTAAGGTTGTCCGTTAGCTATCCAATGGTGGTTCGGTTGCGGTTAGACGACGCTGGCAAAGGGGTGAACAGTTGCTTCAAAGCTTGTCGCGCACAGTGGCGCCGCTACAGTGACTCGACTGTTTGGGGATTTTTTCGAGGCGCTTCGGCTTCGATTTTTGGTGCAATTTTTTGCAGAGATACAATGGACGAAGTCATCTACCTACCATAATTTTTGAGGGTTTAAACTGTGATGGCAAGGCGGTCAAACGGAGCACTGAAGGTGGCGGCAAGCCAATTTTTTGGCATTGTTGGGGGCTGTTTGGCTCGACTTTTTTTGGTTTTTTTCGGTGTTCCAGTGGTGGTTTGGGGCTATGACGGTGGTTCGGAGGCTGAGGAGCAAGTTCGGATCTTTGATGGCTCGTTTAGGATTCCAAAACCCTATGCGTTTAATCTTTAATTCGAGACCGTCGAATAAAAAGATTAAACGGATGGACCGGATCATAACGATTTAATTTATATTTATTTTGTCGTTATTTAATTAATTAATTATTTGTTTCATTTAATTGCGTGGATGAATTTTATTTTATTTGTTTTTCTTTTTATGCATGATTTTAATTATCGAAAGTATATTAGGAAAAACGGTTTTTATAAAATAAACAATCATAGTAATATTTTAAAACAGAAAAATAAATAGATAATAATTTATTTAATTTTTGTATTAAAATTAATTAAGATTTTTTTAGTTAAAACTTGGGTAATTAATTTCTTTCGCAAAATTAAATAAGTAAGTTTTTTTGTTTATTTTATTATGGTTAAATAAGGAATATTTTAATTGATTAAAACTAAATTTATTTTAATCGGGAATTAAAATATGTTCAATCGTTTAAAATGAAACAAAAAGAAAAAATCATTGATTTTTAAAATATTAAGTGGGAGAAGGGTTTAGTCACAGATAAATTCTACGGTCTCCATTACACGTTCGTAAAAGGTGTGGTTATAGCTCGCGCGCCGGTTTTGACTTTTGGTCTCCCTAAGAAAGGAGTATATTCATGGTATCTCCGGTACGAATCTTCGAAAGAAATAAATTTGAGAATAGTGCGAAGTAGGGTTCGCTCACACTGGGCCCAGGATTTTGACACGGTATTTTCAAATTAAGCGTAATGGTTATACACTTAACCCGTGAATAAAAACATCATCCCTAAGGAGTCAGTGTTTTTATTTGTGGGGACCAAAATTAATTGGCCATTTAATTTACATGAAATGTTCTATATCAAGAAATAAAAAATCTAGTAGTTATTTGTTCATTAATTGTTAGACGTTCACACTACGTGGCCTATCAATTGATGTGACTCTGGGCCGGTGGTTTTTTATTATGATATTTGGTTCCGTAGTAAATTAATAGACTGGTTTGTCTGTCCGAACGGGTGTTGATTAGTAGACGTCCACACTACATGGCCTTCTTAATCACGAAGGATTCGGGCTGCCAATAATTCTTTTTTAAACTAAAAGGTTGAGGGACCCTAATTTGATAAAAGAATTAAAAAGTTTTTCTCTTTTATTTCTCAGGATTAATAATGGGATCATTCAATCCACTTGCGATAATTCTCAAGGAACATAAATTAACTAGACCAAATTTTATCACATGGAAACGGAACTTTGATATTGTTTTGACTTCTGACGACTATAGTTTGTGTTGCATGATCCATGTCCTCCCATTTCTCATAGTGGATCCACCGAACAGGAGATCCAGGATTATGAGAAGTGGGTGAAGGCTGATCGGATGGCTAGCTGTTACATCCTGACATCTATGTCGGATGTTCTGCAAAGTCAGCATCAGTCTATGGCATTTGCAACTGAGATCATGTTGAACCTTACAAAAATATTTGGTGATCAGGGTTAGGCAGCAAGGCAGGTGACCATGAGGGCTCTCATGAACACAACCATGGCTGAGGGCACACTTGTTAGGGACCACATTTTGAAGATGATAGGTCCTCTTAACGAGCTGGAGGTCCTTGGAGCAAAAATTGATGCGGAATCCCAAATCGATATCGTGCTCTAGTCACTGCCTGATTCGTTTCAACAATTCTGCCTAAACTATACTATGAACAAACTGGATTTTTCACTAGCAGAATTGTTGAAAGAACTACAGGCAGCGGAAGGTGTTATCCGCAAGACAACCTATGCATTTGTTGCTGAAAAGGCTCCTACTTCTAGGCCAAGAGGTGGTAAGAAGAAGAAGAAAGGGCAGCAACAGCAAAATACAAAGAAGGTTGGCAAGGCTAAGCCATCGCTTGCCAAGGCGAAGGTAAAGGCGCCAAAGGGTACGTGCTATTTTTATCAGAAACCAGGACACTGGAAGAGGGACCGTCCTGACCGGAAGAATAAGCTAGCTGCAGGTATTGCTTTTTCTCTAGTGGTTGAATCATGTTTAGAGGTTTTATCTACGAAAACCTGGTGTGTTGATACGGAAGCCACTAATCATATCTGCAATTCTTTGTAGGGGTTCCAGGTAACCAGGCAGCTTAGAGAGGGCGAGGTCTACCTTCAGATAGGGAATAACTCCCAGGTGTCTACTGTTGCAGTGGGAGAAGTAATTTTTTACTTCAGTAATAATAAGTGTTTAATTTTGAAGAACATTTTATATGTATCCCAAATCACGCGGAACTTAGTTTCAGTTTTTTATTTGAAAAATGATGGATATTGTATTTTTTAATAAGTTTTCGTGCAGTATTATAGTTGGAAAATAATTTATCTGTCGTGGTACATTGAAAAATACTCTTTACATTTTACACCATGTTATTTCTACTGATAAAAATAATGAGATGAATAATTTACATATTTTACCACTTAAAAGGAAAGTTTTCTTATTGAACCAAACACAACTTTGGCATCTTCGTTTGGGTCATGTTAATCTAAAAAGAATACAAAGACTGGTTGAAAATGAGCCTTTAGGTTCATTGGAAGTGGAGGCACTTCTAGTCTGCGAATCCTGTTTAGAAGGTAAGATGACCAAGAGGCTGTTTATGGCCAAGGGACTTAGAGCCAAAGAAGTGTTGGGATTGGTTCACTCTAATTTATGTGGTCCCATGAACATCCAGAAAAGAGGTGGGTGTGAGTATTTCGTCACTTTTATTGACGATTACTCTAAGTATGGATACGTTTACCTGCTTCATCGCAAATCTGAAACTTTTGAGAATTTCAAATTTTTAAGGCGACAGCGGAGAAGCCAATAGGTAAAAGTATCAAAACACTACGATCTGATTGTGGAGGTGGATACCTCTCAGGGGAGTTTAGGAACTACTTATCAGAACATGGTATAACATCCCAGTTATCTGCACCAGGTATGTCTCAGCAAAATGGTGTAGCGAAAAGGAGGAATAGGTCCCTTAAGAAGACGGTGAGGTGCATGATGTGTTATTCAGATTTATCGCATTCGTTTTGGGGGTATGCATTAGAAACGGCGGCATATATTCTAAATTCGACGCCTACTAAGGCAGTTCCTGGAACCCCTTTGGAGTTATGGACTGGGTGTAAGCCAAATCTTAAACATATCCAGATATGGGGTTGCCCAGGACACGTGTTGGTGGGAGATGCAAGTATGGTGGTACCAAAAATAGATGTCTGTTTCTTTGTAGGAAACCCTAAAGGAACTAAAGGTAGTTTATTTTATGATCCTAAGAGTCAGAACGTATTTGTTAGCACAAATGCAAGATTCTTGGAAGAGGATTATGTAATAAATCACAAACTCCGGTCACAAGTTGTTCTTGAAGAGGTGAGGAATAAAATTTGGTACAACCAGAAAACATACCCAATGAACGAAATGAGATACCACCTATCGTGAGCACGCAGCAGGAGCTTCGTCATAGTGGGAGGGTTGTTCGTTAACCCAAGAGGTTCATGTTCTTGGGAGAGTCTTACGATAAGATCCCGGAAGAACATGATACCAAATCCAGAAACTCTAATGAAGCACTATAAGACAAGGATGCAGAATTATAGCAAAATGCTATAGAATCTGAGATAGAGTCCATATACTCTAATCAAGTATGGGAGCTTGTAAATCCATTAGATGGGATAAAATCCATCGGGTGCAAGTGGATCTTCAAGAAAAAGAGAGGAGTGGATGGAAAGGTGAAAACCTTCAAAGGTTGGCTTGCTGCGAAGGGGTTTACTCAGAAAGAAGGGATCAATTATGAGAAAACCTATTCACCGGTGGCTATGCTTAAGTCCATTCGGATTCTCTTATCTATTGCTGCTCATCTCGATTACGAGATTTGGCAAATAGACGTCAAGATGGCATTCCTTAACAGAAGCCTTGACGAAAGCATCTATATGATGCAGCCAGATGGGATCATAGCAAAGGGCCAGGAGCACATGATCTGCAAGCTTAAGAAATTTATTTATGGGCTTAAGCAAGCATTAAGGTCTTAGAACACTCTATTTGACCAGGCAATTAAAAGCTTTGGCTTTGATCAGTGTCTTATCGAGTATTGCGTGTACTGAAAGTGAGATGGGTATAAGGTGGCATTTTTAGTCATTTATGTTGATGACATTCTCATAATCGAAAATGATGTGGGGTTGCTATCTTCGGTGAATGTGTGGTTATCGAGTTAATTTGACATGAAGGACTTGGGAGAAACAAGTCAAATTCTTGGGATCAAGCTCATTCGAGATTGATCACGTAGGATGTTGGGCTTATCCTAAGCCCATTATATTGACTTGATTATTGCTCGTTTTGGCTTGAAAAATTCTAAAAAAAGATTTATTCCTTTCAGACATGGGATTACTCTATCTAGGGATCAGTGTCCTAGGACACCTCAGGAGATAGAGATGACGAGAGCTATTCCTTATGCTTCGGCAGTAGGAAGTCTCACGTATGCCATGCTCTGCACTAGACTAGATATCTGTTGTGCCGTTGGCATGGTAAGAAGATATCAGTATAATCAAGGGGAAGAGTATTGGACTGCGGTCAAGAATATACTCAAGTAACTGAAAACAACTAGGGAGTATATGTTGGTGTACCAGGCTGATAGTCTTATACCTCTCGGGTATACTGACTTAGATTTCCAGGCAGATAGAGATTCTAGGAGGTTCACCTTGGGCTATGTGTTTATCTTGGGAGGTAGAGCTATTAGTTGGAGGAGCGCTAAGCAGTCTTGTATTGCTGACTCTACCATGGAGGCTGAATATGTTACAACTTTGGATGCAGCTAAGGAAGCAGTTTGGCTTAGGAACTTCCTAAAGGACTTAGATGTGGTACCCTGGGTACAATCGCCTATTGTACTTTATTATGATAACAATGGAGCGATTGTGGACTCGAAAGAACCAAGAGTCCAACAAAGGGGAAGCACATTGAGAGGAAGTATTATCTCATCCGGGAGATCGTGCAGCGTGGAGATGTGATAGTTTCCAAGATAGCATCTGCGAATAACCTAGCGGATCCTTTTACTAAGGCTGTCTCAGAAAGTCTTTGATAACCATGTAGAAGGGTTAGGTGTCAGGTGTGTTCCTACATGGCTTTGAGTATAAGTGGGAGATTGTTGGGAATGTATACTAAAAAGTCATGCTTTTTATGTATTTTATTCTGGATCCCAGGCATATTAATAAGAAACATTTGAGATGATTTTATATTTATGGTTTCATATTTATATTTGTGATGCATGAATGCATAGTCCGTATATTCTGTCCAGTATTTGACTTGATGCGTGCTGCACGAAAGATCGGGTCAAAGGTTCTGACATATTATACAGGTAGGCTCACAATCGTAATGGACCCGGACACTCTATTGGTACGATTGTAGTATATCGTTATAGTAGCTGGTCTTGGCTAAGTCGAACGGATCGAATTTAGGTTTTGGAAATTCGATGTTCGAGCTCGATGTGTTAGTACACTTGGAGGGTATTGAGCGGGATCAACGAGATGATCGATTCTATACTGACTATATGAATTGATCTACAATCCGTATTATCATGTATTGCACGAACTCTTAATCTCGAAGTGATTGATTAATTGTGTTCATATAATGTACAGTACTTTAAGTCGTCAATGGTTGAGATTTTCTTCATGAGATCAACAATACCGATGAGTTGGGTACTTGCACTGTTTATCTGATGATTGAAAATCAGCTGACAAAAACCACGTCCGATTTAGGTTGGGGAGTTTTCCCTCGTGTTCTTTGCTTATAGGTTTGATTATGCTAAACTTGTACAGTGGATCATCGGATCTGGCATATCAAAAGGTTAAGCGGTGCGGTTGCGAGGAAAAAATGATAATTAAATCGGGTTATCAGTAACCTAATTTATTTATAAAAAATTCATATCTTAAACGTGGGGAGAATTCAGTGCATTTGATAATTGAAAACTCAAGACATAATTTGAGTTAGGGCCGGGAGTTCAGTCAGGACCTTTAGTGGAATATGTTCTAGTTCGTACGAGAAAGGATTTAACTCGGGGACAGAATTAGGGATATCTGATTTTCTCGTACGGTTAGCCCGAATCTTATACTTTCTCGTGATCTCTCACGTAGCCCACTATATGCACGGATATTTTTTTTATTAGTTTCGGTTATTATTTAATTTAATTAGAATGCCGATTTTTCCGCCGGGGACATTCAGGGGTTAAATTAAATAATGAGGGGCATTTTTTATTTTTGGCACATCTAGGGATTACTCCCTAGGTGGCCGACCCTAATAGGAGATGGTGGGTTTTATTTATATGTTAAGTGTATATCTTCTTATCCTTTTAGCAATGAGAGAATATACACTTAATAACTTTTTGATATATTCCTATATATTAAAAAGAGGCTCCAAAAAGAAAACTCTATCCTAATCTCTCCCCCTATAGCCGCCGCCCCCTCTCCTCTTTTGGCAATTAATTTTGCCTCTTTGGAGATTTTATGTAAAGAGAAACCGAGGAAAAGAAGAACTCTTCGATCGGTATCGGTGCCCACACACCGTGATCGTCGTAGTGCGTCCAGGACATACGTGAGAAGGTTACAAGGTCGTCTTCAACGTTTTCGAGACTTCTTGAAACTTTTCGACAAGTTTCATAAAGGTATTATGCTATTAAGATTAACATTGTTTTTTGTTTTCAAAAAAAATGCACACGTCATTTTTTACGGTCACGGCGTCGGTTCAAATTTTTATTTCCGCTCCAACATAAACCTTAGGATTGATTAGTCTCGTCTTTAGATGGTTGGATTAACAAACTTGTGAGCCAAGTTAGAAACGCATTTAGCTGATGCGATTTTTAGCAGGGAATCTGAGTAGGTTATCCAAATTAACGCGTAACTCTTGTCGGTTCTCCCCAATATGTTGAGTTTATTTTGCATGAATCTATGTGACTACGTGTTAGCATGCTTATGTGGTTAGTATTTATGTTCATGCGATGTGTTCCATCTTATGTTTTGTGTTTCTTTCATATAGACGTGATGTCTGCGTAGAGAGGGCGAGGCCGTGGTCGAGGCCGTGGCCGTGATTTTGGCCAAGGGGATGTGCCTTTCCCTGATGCTTGGGATGCAAATGCTCCCCAGGGACCGATGGAAGCGATTGAGTTGCTGCGTGTGCTGGTAGGTTCTATCCAACAGCTGGTTGAGACCGCAAGGGGGAGAGAGAGAAAGAGCCTGAGTTGACGGCAACAGTGGCGATGCAGGAGTTCAGGCGTATGGATCCTTCTATCTTTGTTAGGGATTCTAATTCTACAGAGGTGACAGAGTGGTTGGAGCTGGTGACTCGGATCCTTGATACACTACAGATAGTGAATGATGATTTGCGGGTTCTTTTTGATACTTTCCAGTTGAGAGGGGATGTCCACGTGTGGTGGAAATACGCTCGGAATACTGTGGAGGGAACGCGGGCAGCTTTCACAGGGGTTTTTCTGGAGAAGTATTTTCCAACTTCATCGAGAGACTTGTATAGGAAGGAGTTCTATGCTCTCCCGCAGGGAGCAATGGGTAATATGCAGTATGAGGCCAGGTTTACTAGCCTGTCTCATTTTGCACCAGAGTTGGTGAGCACAGATGAGCTGCGGTCGAGGAGATTTGAGCGGGGCTTGAGGCTGGTGATTAGGGAGCGCATAACAGGGATGGGACTGCGTGTATTTACAGAGCTGGTAAAGGCAGCAGCAAGGATTGAGAACACTTTTGATTGAGATTTGGGTTTTTAGGGAGGCCAGGACACCGCAGGTTGGGACAAAGGCACAGACAGGTGGGCGATCTGACAAGAGCCAGAAGTCCTCTGGCCTTAGTTTTCATCCATTCTGATTACCACAACTATTCTCTGCACCAGCACCATCGTTGGCTTCATTTGGGATGGCAGAGAAGAGGGAGGTTATATGTTATCAGTGTGGACAGCCGGGGCATCGTGTGCCAGATTGCCCGCAACCGAGTTCATACTGGGGTCCATAGTTGAGGCAGTCCCAAGGTCCTGTACCGGTTCAGTCATAGGGGAGGGGGCTACTGATTTATTTTGGATGTGACCAGACTGGACATATTCGTAGGACCTGTCCCCAGGGAGAGAGTGCATCGAGCATGGTAGGCACACCAGTGGGTTCGTTTGTGTAGGATTGATAGCAGCATCCCGTAGTTCAAACTTCCCTGGTTACAGATGGGGGCATTTTAGTTTAGTCGGTTTGGTAACCGACAATGCCGGGCTATGACAGACAGACCAGGATGAGACATAGTCAAGCGTATGTACTAACAGCTCCCAGTTCTTCCAAGGAACTGGTTGTGCCAGGTGATCTTCAGTGAGTAGAGGTACTTTCTGAGTATGCAGACTTTGGGCTAGTGTTCTTATCGACCTGGGAGCATCATGTTTCTTCTTTTCGGTTGTTGTAGAGTTGGTGATAGACTATGTGGGTGGTGTGCTGTGTTGAGACAGTGGTTGGTGAGGATGCGAGGTTGGGGTGAGTTGTAGATCCCGTGTCTTTGAGATAGGTAGCCGTTGTTTAGGATGCCTGACCATGTTTGACTATATCCTAGGAATGGTTCAGCTGACCATCTCCTGTGCCTGTGTCGATTGTGATCAACGGGTTATTTTCTTTTGGCCTTATACTGAATTTTAGAGATGAAATTCTTTTAAGAGAGATAGAGTTGTGAGACCGTGATCTGTTTTTTTTTGGGCATTTTTTGACGCGTGATTAACGTTTTTGTTCCAGCAAGTTTGTATACGTTTTTATGCATGTTCAGGTTTAGAGATGTATGTGGGGTTGGTTCCTGGGGCCGTTGGGTGTTGTGTGCGAATTTAAAAAAAAGATATTTTTGCGAGCTTATAAATATCTGTCTCTAGATATTTTTAAAAGATATTTTCAAAACTTTTCAGCTAAGTTTTTTCTTTTTCTTTCTGCCTTCTCTCTAACTTCTCGGGAGCTCAGGGCTCGAATTTTGACGATCTAATAGCAGATCCTTAGTCTCCTTGTGGTGGGCTACGCTTTCATCCGGACGAACTTTCATTCTGACAAAGTTTGACTTTGCATGTGGATCGAAGCGCCGAGTTTTTGACTCAACGAGGTAGGATCCTAGACTCTCATGTCATATAAGGGTGTTACGTATAATCATGTGTGCTTTTACTGTCTTGAAATATATGAAAAATTGACTTTTGTTTCATTAAACTGGGTTTTGGTTTAAAACCATTTTGGTCGATTTCTATTGGATGGAATCAGGTTTTGAGGGCTTTTTTCAAGGTTTTGTGGTGGTGTTGGGCGTGTGTATGTCCGAGGGTGTCAAAAGGGGGTTTGGAGGCTGCAATTTTGGGTTTGAGAGGGCTGTTCCAGTTGTTCGGAGTCAGTTTCTGCCTAGGGTTAGTCGACTGAACTAGGTGGTTTAGTCGACCGGATCATCAGTGAGGGAGTTCAGTTGACTGGATTGGCAAGTCAGTCGACTAACCTGTGTTTTAGAAATTTTTTTCGAAATTTCAGTAGTTTGTTTTGGTCGACTGGATGGGGGTCCAGTCGACAGATGTCCCATGTGGGGCGTTTTGGGTTGTTATGATGGTTGTGTTGTGGCTTTTCGACCGATTTAATTTATGGGGTCAATCGATTGGCTCTCGTCTAGTGGCTTTCAGGCGATTAAATTATGGGATTCTGTCGATTGAACTCATGAACAGGGGTGAGGGGTTGTTTCTGGTTTCGGTTGGTTGTGGTGGGGCCGTGGCAGCTCGTTTCGTTGTCATCCTCGGGGGTGATGTGGTTTCGGAAAGGATGAAGTTTTGGTGAGAATTGTTTTGTGATAGGTTTGGAGTTGGCCTTTGGCTAGGTCTTGTTCTGTATGTTCTTGGTTGTGTCAGGTTATGTGGCTTCGTTATGTGGAACGTAGTGGTTATATGTACTTTTATGCTTATAAAACTCTAGTTAGTTTTATTCATGCATGTTGTAGGATGGATATATGATCTTAAGTGGTCATGGTGTATTTAAAGTTCTGGTTTTATATATGCATGTGCTGCACTGGTTAAAACTCTGATTAAATGTTGGGGTGGATTTTGGTCCCTCGGTGAAAGTCCATAAAGATGCATTAGTTGGAGCGTATATTGGTCCCTCGTGAAAGTCCGTAAAGATGCATTAGTTGGGGAGGATATTGGTCGTACGGTGAAAGCCTGTGAAGATATGTATTGAGGGCGTATATGGTCCTACGGTTTTACCCCGTGAAGATATAAGTTAACTCTGCATGTGTTGCGTTATGTGAATGACATGTGTTGCATGTGGGGCTCGTGGGAGTCTTGGCTCGTGGGAGTCTTGGCTTATAGGAGTCTATCTTTACTGGTAAAGTATTGTAGTATCTATATATGAAAACTACTTTTGAGGTTCGCATGAGCAGTGATATAAAACCATTTTCAGGTGTTTTTCTCTTGAGACTCGTATGAGTTCAGATATAAAACTATTTTCAAAACAGTTTTCAAGGCTCGTGTGAATTGCAAACCACACATTATTTTTCAAGCATGTTTAGCTTTTATTTCATGCTTGTCTAGTTTCTACTAAGCTTTGGCTCACGGTGTGAGATTTGAAATATTTTTCAGGTACTAGTCACGCAGGTTGATCCGGATGAACCGATTTGGGCAAAAGATCTGTAGTCTTTCTTTTTGTTCTTTTTGATCATGTATGCTTATAATATGTTTTTTGGTGTTGGAATCGTGTAATGTAAGCCTTTTTGGCGGTTATATTTAATGCATGTATGTTTTACTTTGTGAGTAAACATCGGGTTGGGTATTATATATGGTTATTTATGGGTGTTTCACGTGACTTGGAGTTTGGGGCGTGACATATTGTTATCAGAGCTCTGGGTTCGAATACCTAAGAGCTGTGGAAAGAGAGTGCATCACCATGTGAGGTTGATTGCGTGTGTTTGACTGCATGTGTTTAGCTGTTTTAATAACATGAACGTACAAGCATGTTGGGTATGTGTGAATGTTGTGTATATGTGAGCATGGGGGTTGAACTTTAGGATTGATTAGGCTTGCCTTTGGGCATTTTGATTAACAAACTTGGGAGCCAAGTTAGAAACACATTTAGCTGTCGTGCTTTCTAGCAAGGAATCTGAGTAGGTTATCCAAATTAATGCGTCACTCTTGTCGGTTCTCCCCGATATGTGGAGTTTGTTTAGCATGAACATATGTGACTACGGGTTAGCATGCTTATATGGTTAGTGTTTATGTTCATGTGATGTGTTGCATCTTATATTCTGTGTTTCTTACATATAAACATGATGTCTGCACGGAGAGGGCGAGGCTGTGGTCGAGACCGTGGCCGTGGCCATGGTTTTGGCCAAGGGGATGTGCCTATCCCTGATGCTGGGGATGCAAATGCTCCCCAGGGACCAATGGACATGACTGAGTTGCTGCGTGTGCTGGTAGGTTCCATCCAGCAGCTGGTTGAGATCGCAAGGGGGGGAGAGAGAGAGCCCGAGTTGAGGGCAACGGTGGCGATGCAGGAGTTCAAGCATGATTATTGGCTTCCGTAGTTACACATTAGGTACCGGTAGATAACACCACTAAATATTGTTCCACAACTTGTGAATAGAAATTACCTTAATTATTCAGCTTGCCAAGATAACTACCTTGGAAATTATGCCGTATTTGGTTGTAGTGAAAACATCTGCCTTTCGACATTTTCACACCAGTCCGTGGCCCACTAACTACTTTGAAAATTATGCCACCATATTTTTGAACCGTTTTCTTTCTCTTACCTTTCAGCTTAAATGAAAAATCAATTTCAGAAACAAATGCATTTTCTGGTTCGCTAAGAACACCCTTGGTAATTAAAACTATAACTAGATTCCTTCTCCAGTCAACATAATTAAGATCCGTAAGTTTATTTTCTTTGAGTATAGCCGCAAGTGTATTGAAATCTATTTTAATATATGAGAATCACACAATTAAAAATTATTAATTATGATAAGAAAAAACTTTGAATTCATTTTAAAATTTAGTTCTCTCTACCATTTTTAAAAAGAATTCGCCAGCAGCCTGGTACACTGTGAATAGCATGCCTCGATGAGAAAGACGTCTACTACTCGTCATTTGTCCAGACAAGCCAATTTCTATTAATTTTACTATTTAGGCAACAGACCATACCAAGTAGAATTAAATAGCTGATATAACTTCAGTCCAATAAATAATAGTAGTGACTCAGATGGAGATGATATTATTATTTATAACTAAGTGTATACCACAACTTAATTCCAAATTAATCGTTTCACAATGAATCATTCAGATGCAGAAGTGATCCACACTAACAATTATTCAGAATTATCTCTAAAAGAAGTCTGTACTGGTGATACCGCAATTAATTTCGTCCGATTGAGAGAATGGTCCAAATGCCAACACACAAAATTAATTACATCACCTACAAACTAGTGATGGTGACCGTGGAATTTATTTGTGAATAAATTCACTCATCCACTTAGATTTTAAAATATTTTTGAGAGTTATAAAAATCGTTTAGTTTTAACAAATTAATAATTTTGAAATATACCATACGCTACAAAGATTCTAGTAAAACTAATCTTACGTGTTATATGTGTAACTAATAAAATTTTTAATTCTCTTTTTTATGAAAAAATTATTTTTAAATAAAACTTGAGAATTTAATTTAATTGTCTAATTACTCATAATAATCAATTTCGATAAAATAAATTTATTTAAATTAAACCCTTTGTCAAGCATGCAACAATAATGGTTATCCATGTTGTTCAGAATCATACATCCATAACAAAATATCATAAATAGTAATAAACATGCATGTGACAATAAATAAACAGATAATCTCGGATTCTATGGTCATTCCAGAATTCTTGAGTCGTCTCATGATCCCAAGGCATCCATGTTTACCCACGCGGCATCGGATTCGACTTATCCGGTCAAGTTGCGGGGTCCAGAGGCGGTGCCCCCAAAACCAAGCACCATTCCATCATGTTGAAACACTTAGTCAAGTCAAAATCTGCAAACATGCTGGCTCAATCCTTAACCAAACTTCATTCTAAACATTCTGGTCTGTTTCCGTCCGAACGGGTTGACCACCATTCGGACGGTCCTGCTTCAGTAGCTTCTCCGACCGGACAACGTTTGGATGAAATTCAATCAGAAACTTTTTTATCTGGACGGACGGTAAGGGCGTCCGGATGGAATCCCTCCAGAATGATTTCTATTTGGACGGAAGGTTGGGCGTTCAGACGAAATTGGGATTTTCTAAACTTCATTTTTGCAAACCCTAGCTGCACCATCATGTACCAGACCTGTTTTAATCACTTTAGAACTCTGCAAAACGACTGAAAACTCTGCCGGGACATCCAAAATACGATCCAATCTTCAACTTCAGCCTATTAAAGATTACAAGCTTGGCATCTATGTCTCCATGTTAGGAGTTCACTTGCAATCTACTAGAGAGAGAAGGTTACTCATGATTCTATGCCCCAAATGGAGTTCACATTGATTCTACCACAATCAAAACCGCTGTGAAAATCAAAAACCATCATCATACATTTATGCAATCAAACATACATTCATTTATAACCACAAATCTAGGGTAGAACGCTGCAAAACAAAGGTTAGCATAGTTCTAGTCTATCCGAACCCCATATGCATAGATCAACAGATATGGACAACATGAATTTGATTTAACCCATATGCAGCATCAAAGACCACTCTACTACCACTTGTAGGGAACTGAATGCCAGGAAACAAAGATGGTGCATACGAATCGAATCAAACATGGTGTGGGGTGAAGATCATACAATAAAAAACCTGTACTGTGCCGTTTCATCCATCCCGACGGGAAAATCGTCCAGACAGAATTCGTACGGGATGAACAATCTGTAGGAGGCAAACTGCCAAGATCATTGACTTGTAAATGATTTTTCAAAAAAATAAAACTAGACAGACAATCGCCGAAATAGGCTCCAGATAAAAACTTTTTGATGTTGAACAATCAAAATAAAAACCGGTGCCACCATAGTTAATTCAGATAAATACCTTTTGGTTAATTCTTCAACTATGAACTTTGATTTTCTGAGTTGAAGCTCCAATTAGACCTTTTACTGTATTTTCAACGCGGTTCCCGAACGTAGTATGGGCTACGATTTATCGAGAATTGAAACCGGCAGAACCTGGACAACCTTAGTCTTGAAAGACAACTTATGAATTTGGTTCAGCCTACCCACATATTTATAGGGCTACAACAGGGACCTGTAGAGTAATTATGATAGACTTCTAGTGTGACCCAGATACCTATCCAGTGGTTTCGGAAAATATGCAAACTCTTAGCGATTTCTGTAATTATGAGAACCTTACGGCAGTTTCTACAATTTTTATAAAATACTAAATTACAGTTCACACCACTAAAAAACTGTAACTGCACTTTAAGCCATAATCTCAAGACTAATTTGCATTGAGCTCCTGTTATTAAATATTTAACTCATCTCCACACGTTAAGATTCTTAATACCTGCCAATTTAATTTAATTGGCATCTTTAAAATTTCTTAAGCCCTTCAGCTTAACTTATTTGACCGCCAGATAATTAAATTCACCTACAAAGTTTAGTCCGGTCAAAACTTATAAACTTCTTTAAGGGGGTATCGTCAATCCCGAATAATCAAGACGTGGATTCTCTCAATAATTAATATTTACCATATAATTAATACCGTACCTTCTAATGAATCAAAATAACGAATATTAAATATACGCAAATAATAATTATTTCTAGATTAAGAGCATAAACACTTATAATAACCTTGGGGTGTGAATTAATTTATATAGTAAGTATAAAATTAATTATCTCAATGTAGTCATGTTCAATACACACAAAATATACTAGCACATGTTGGAGGCAGGACTGTCCAAATCATTGTTTTTGCAAATGATTATCTGAAAAAATTAACTGGACGGAAAAACGTTGAAATGGGTTCCAGGTAAAACTTTTGATAACGAACGATCAAAATAAAACCCGTGCATCCAAAGTTAATTTAGAATAATACATTTTTACCAGTCGATTCTTCAACTACAATTTGAATTCGAGTTGAATCTCCTATCGGATATTACAGTTCACACTACTAAAGAACTATAATTGTACTCTGACCTATAATCTCAAAGACCATATAGCATTGGGCTCCTGTTTTTAAATGCTTACCATTTCTCCCCACGTTAAGATTCTTGATACATGCCAATTAAATTTAATTACTGACAACTTAATTTAATCGGTATCTTAAATTTTTTTAAGCTCTTCCGCTTAACTTATTTGACTGTCGGATAATTAAATCCACCTGTATGGTTTGGCCCGGTAAAAACTTATAAGCTTCTTTAAGGGGTATCGTCAATTCTGATCTTTCGGGACGTAAATTTTGTCAATAATTAATATTCACCATATAAATAATATAGCTATCCAACTCACCGAAAATATAGATCTAAATAAGATCGCACCCTCTAATGAATCAAAATAATGAATATTAACTATACACAAATCAATAATTATTTCAAGATTAAGAGGATAATTACTATTCATAGTAATCTTAGGGTGTGAATTAATTTATATAGTGAGTATAAAATTAATTACCTCAAATGTCCCGTTTAATACACACAAAGTGTACAAGCATAGAGAGTCGGAACAATAGACGATGCTATTATATATTTTTCGTAATCAAGACAGACCTACTAAAATTTTGTGCTACAGTCGTACCGATAGTATGCCCATTTCCATCTAAATTGTGAACATAAAACTTATATTCTGCAAGAACCTAAAATTTGATCTTCTGTGTGCAAACTGTACTCTACACATCAGATTAAATACTATATAGAATATCGAACATCTATGCATAACATTAAAAAAATAATACACATACATTGCTCATAAAAATTCTCATAAAATAAAAAATTAATTTTATTAAAATAAAATTAAATACTAAAAATAGAGTTTTCAGTATACCGATCCTAATAATCTCCCACTTATACTCAAAATTATGTTGCCATATATCTGACTCTCATACCCTCTATATAACTATCAAAAATCTTAGCCAGTAAAATCTTTTTAAAAGGATCTGCATGGTTATCTCCTGATGCAATCTTGGTCACAACAACATCATCCATTTGTATAATTTCTCGTATCAGGTAATATTTACGCTCAATGTACTTTTCTTTCTTTTAGACTCTTAGCTCTTTCGAGTTATAACTGCTCCGTTATTATCACAATAAAGTGTAATAGCCGATTGAACTGAAAGCACCACATATAGATCTAACAAGAAGTTCTTGAGCCACATGGCCTCCTTGGCTGCTTCAGAAGGTGCCAGGTACTTGGTCTCCATGGTGAAATCAGTAATGCAGGACTGCTTGATACGCTTCCAACTTATAGCTCCAACCTCCTAAGGTAAACATATATCCTAAGGTAGACTTGTTGGAATCCTTATCAGACTAAAAATTTGAGTTTGTGTATCCTAAAGGTACTAGACTGTTTGTCTGGTAAACCAACATATAATTCTCAGTCCTTTTTAAGTACTTGAATATATTCTTTACCGTAGTCCAATGCTCCTGCCTTGGATTAGACTGATATCTGCTAACCATGCAAATGGCAAAGCAGATGTCGGGTCTAGTGCAAAGTGTAGTATACATTAAGCTTTCTACTGCCGAAACATAAGAAACTGTCTTCATCTCCTTTATCTTATCAGGTGTCTTAAGACACTGATCCTTTGATATAGTGATTCCGTGCCTAAAAATGAGAAACCCTTTATTGGAATTCGGCATGCTAAAACGAGCAAGGATATTATTGATATACTTTGCTTGTGATAAGCCTAACATCTTTTATTTTCGATCTCGCACAAGCTTGTTCCCAAGGATGTGACTGGCTTCTCTCAAGTCCTCCATATCAAACTACCCATATAATCATACTTTAACCATAGATAATGCCCCCACATCGTTTTTGCTGAGCAAGATATCGTCTTCATAAAGTACTTAGAAAATCACCATGCTTTCGTCATGCTTCTTGTACACACAGGACTCATTCGGACTCTGATCAAAATTATAAGACTTAATGGCTTGATCAAATCGAGTGTTCTAAGACCACGATGACTACTTAAGTTTATAAATGGATCTCTTAAACTTACACAATATGTGTTCTTGGCCCTTTGCCATGAATTCGTCTGGTTGTATCATATAGATACACTCATCAAGACTTTCGTTAAGAAAATCTATTTTGACATCTATTTGCCAGATTTTGTAATTGAAATGAGCAGCAATGGATAAGAGAATTCGAATAGACTTAAGTATGGCTATCGGTGAAAAGATTTTCTCATAATCGATTCCTTCTTTCTAAGTGAACCCTTTAGCAACAAGCCTAGCTTTGAAGATTTCAACCTTCCCGTTTGTTCCTCTATTTCTCTTGTGGATCCACTTGCATCCAATGTGTTTTATCTCCTCGGGTGATTCTACAAGTTCTCAAATCTAATTGGAATACATAGATTCCATCTCTAAATTGATAGCCCTTTGTTAAAGATCTGCATATTTGTTTTGAAGTGCTTCATTGTAGTTAGAAGGCTCCGTATATAGTTCTGTCAAAATCTTGTCAAAAAACTCTCCCAAGAACATATACCGGTCAAGTTGATGAATAATCCTTCTACTACGACGAGGTACTACCTGTGTCTGTGTACTAACAGTAACACGGTGTGCAGAATCAGAACCCTGCGGTCCGACGGAGGAGGCTCGGAGTATTTGGTCACTTTTATGTTGACGCATTACTATCTGGGTTAGAGGAGATTTTGAGTATTTGGTCACTCTTATTGTTGATTACTCAGGGTATGAGTGCATTTATTTGATGCACTGTAAGTTTAAATATTTTGAAAAATTCAAAAAATTTAAGGCAGAAGCAGAGATGCGTTTGGATAAATGTATCAAGACCTTGCGGTCCGACCATTGTGGCAAGTATATCTTAGGAGAGTTTAGGATTTTTTTTTAGAGGCAGGGATTGCATCCCAGTTGATTGCACTGAGAACTCCACATCAGAATGGTGTACCAGAAACAAAAAATATGACTCTTATGCAAATGGTATGGTTTATGATGAGTTATTCAGAGTTACTTGATTCGTTTCAGGAATTTGCATTAGAAACGACAGCTTATATTCTGAACTTGGTACCTTTTGAGTCAGTACCAATTACTCCCACAGAACTGTGGACCAGGCGCAAGCCTAGTCTAAGACATATTTAGAGAGGAGCAGACGGTAAGGTAGAAACCTTCAAAGCTAGGCTTGTTGTAAAAGGATTTACTTAGAAAGAAGGGATCGATTATAAGGAGTCCTTTTTGTCGATAGCCATGCTTAGGTTTATTCAAATTCTCTTGTCCATTGCGGTGCATTTCAATTACAAAATTTTATAAATGGACGTCAAGACAATTTTCCTTAACGAAAGTCTTGACGTGTTGTGGACACCCCGATTTGACCTTACCTAATCTTAGATGAATCCGATGATGAAAACAAGTAGAATGGTGCTTCAGTATTATCCTTAGGGAATGATCTAAGCTTGGTATTTGAACCCAATGATCAAAACCTTCAAACCAATAAAATCATTATTGAACCGCCATGTTGGAATCTTGGGGTTGCCATGTTTATTGTGACGATCGCCCATAGAA
Source organism: Heliamphora exappendiculata (assembly GCA_034768845.1). Lineage (NCBI taxonomy): Eukaryota > Viridiplantae > Streptophyta > Magnoliopsida > Ericales > Sarraceniaceae > Heliamphora > Heliamphora exappendiculata. The sequence continues at coordinate 1,583 of JAOTRH010023573.1, read as the reverse complement.
CCTCTTGAAAACCTTAGCCAAAGTGACGACCGTCACATTTGAACCATGGGTTCACCCACTTGATTATGGCGACCGCCATAAGAACTTCTTGGAAGCTTGATGTTCGTGGCGACCGCTATATTCATACTGGTGACTGCCAATTCCAAATGGCTTGACGTGTTCTAAAATGTGTCAACATTTCATTGGTTGAGAAATTCTATAAATACTGTACCCTTGGTACGTTTTCAGGACATAATTCTAAAGAGAGAGAGACTCTGTCAAAGCACCGAGTAATTCTGAGCCCTGACGCCAAAACCCTGTTGAAGTACCAAGAGTCGAACCTTTGACACCGATACTAAAACCCTAGCTGGGATTGGATCATCGCTTGAGAATTGGACTATTGATACCATTCCCCGACTCGAGGATACATTAGTCATCCAGGTATTTTATTTGGATTCCTGAACTTTCTATCTCCATTCTCTTTCTCTTGGAGTGATCGGGTTAAGTTCAATTTCAATTCGTATGCTTCTTTCTTTTATATAGTGCATCTTGTTTACTATTTAATTTGTTTAATGTAATTTGATTACTTTCATTAATTTCATAATTGTTATCCTGTTCACATTGCACACTTTAGCACATTATTACTCTATAATTCATTAAAATGTAGTGCTAACATATTTGACAATTATAACTTTTGATGTTGTTATTGTCATAATCAAATGCACTTACATTTATGTAAATGTAATTGTCAATATTACTTTCATATCTTCTAATTAAATAATTGTCTTGTTATTTTAACTAGATCGCCTTTTTAATTTAAATCCTTTAATCATATTCCTTTTGTCTTTCTTTTCTTCTATGTATTAAATCTTTTAATGTTGGTTTAATTAACTCTTTTGTATCATTTTTTTTATTTTTCTTTTCTTCTCTTTTGTTTAAAATATAAAATATAAAAATTCATGATAAATATATAGATCCTTTTTCTAATTACCTTAATTACATTTTCTTTTCAAATATTACTATATTAATGTTAAGAGATCACATTTAAAAAATTAAAAAGATCTCACTTTTTATAAAAATGTGATAAAAAATAAAATTTTTAATCTCACTTTATTAAATAAAATGAAATTATATATATATATATTTATCTCATTTATTAAAAAATGTGATAATAAATTAATTTTTTAAGCACACTTTTAACTTATAAATGTGACTAAAAATTAACTAAAACAAAAATTTAAGTTTTCAATTTCTTCTCTTCCCCGATAGTTCTGGCACTCTCAGTCCAAATGCCATCTGATAAATTAGGGTTTGCATTATCAGGGTTTGCAGAGCACAGACCAGAGCGACGCCGAAGATCTAAGGTCTGAAACTTCCATCGCCGCCACCGATTCACTTCTTCCTTCGACGACCACCAAAAATGGCGACTTAGATGAGTAAAAAGCGAAAGGTGAGAAGGGGAGGATGAATTTGAATGCCAATTGCCTTAACAGCAAATTAGCTCGAAGGTAGAGCATCCATGAAAATTGAATGAGTATGTGCAATTTAGGGTTAGGAAAGAAGCACAAATTGGGCCGTCTTCTTCATCTCCTAACTCCTATATA
>JAOTRH010023552.1:0-21835 GCA_034768845.1 Heliamphora exappendiculata | reverse complement strand
AGTTTGAGTTGGTGTGGGCACCATTTGTAGTATGCAGTCCATGGCATACTGATGGTCTACATGAGCAGGAACGGATCCGGCATCACAGCCAAAAGCAGCAAGAGCACAACTGATATGGAAGGAAGATATTGGGGCCATTGCTTCTTCAGACGTCTAAAATTTGGATCTCAAGCCCCAGGCAGTATAGATAATCATCCCTGCAACCAACAAAAATCCGACCGCCAATCATCACGGGAGAAGAAAAAATGTCTCCTTGAAGGTCCAACCTAGCAAACTCCTGCAAGGCATCCTTCCTCAGCCAATTTGGCTCTCCAGCAGAACCCGAGGGGACACGGAGCACATAGATAACTCCAGAACTGGCACAAATACATATTAACCTGAAAGATGAAGTGGATCAATGTCCCATGATAATACAATTATCGAAAGAGACTGATCCCTTTTGTGTAGTTCACATTACCTATCAGAAAGAAGGGAGAAGTTAGATACCAACTCCAAGTTTTCATCAACATAAGCAGAAGAAGTAATTGGATCTCCAACATTGTGTTGCCATATTAAAACACCCTTTTCCTACATGAACACAAGAAGACACATGTAATTGCACTAGCAGCATAGAATCCTACATATACATGAAACAAAACCAAATAGGAACAATGTTGGACAAGAGTTGAAATCAACGCTCTATAAAACATTCTTTCAACCTTTTCTTTCACCATGCATTTTATGCCATTTCAGAGGGCATAAGAAAAACATTGGGATTACACAATTTGATATTATATTAGAGGAGAAAACGATCAAACCATCTACAAGTCAAATATCAAAGTCCTTTATCCTAAACTTACCGACAGCAAAACCTTTTCAATTCTATAATATATATATATAATGGCACATCAACAAGATCAAAAACCCAAACGAATTTGCAGGCATTCCTTTAGTCAAAACTGAAAAATTCGTTGAAGAAAATCCTGCAATCCATTTCTTTCCGCACACATCCGTAAGAAGTCATGGAATTGCAGTCAACACAATAGTGACAGTCTTTCACATCAAATATGAATCAAATCCCTTTTTAAATGGATTTGCTACATTTCTGAAGCGCTCATTAGCCACTCCCAATAAATAAAAGATTTACCCTAGATGTGAGAGACAATTTTGAGTGGGGTAGAGACACGAGATTCTCCTAGATGGCATGCTAAGTTGCCAAAAAACACCACGGACACCAAGCACAACATATTTGTTAAGTCTGAAGCCTCTTAAGAACAAGGAATTATGCAAAAACAAAATAAAGAACATTATCCAGTTCCACTAACATGTAAGTATTAATTTATTACACACTTCATATTTAAATCAATCAGAGGAATAGAGGAACCACAGTACTCCTACATGGAGTAAAACCATAAGAAAAATTATTTATCTCAACATGCAATTGACCCAAATAGCACCTCAGAAATCAAATAATATAATATGTGCAAGATGCTAGCGGCGTGAGAGATGGCAAGCCTTGTGGCCAACTAGAATGCCCGAACGTGTTGCTAGCGGTGTGAGAGATGACAAGCCTTGTGGCCAACTAGAATGCCTGAACGTGTATTCTTGATATATGTTAATGGATTCAACACTATGGAAATTAGAAAGTACAAAGATCTTACATGTATTAAAACATGATGAATGCTAGATGACTAGATCTTACCAATTCAATTGAACAAATACTCCCATCTCTCGAACATATCAGAACCTGTAAAGGAATAAAATCAAAGACAGTTTCTACAATCAGCAAAAGTAAAAACCTGTCAGGGATAAAAGTTCTTCCACTTTGATATCTATGACAGAGATATCACCATGTGGGACAATAACCACATTTTATAATAATCAACATCTAATCTCCAAGAATCATTCAGAAGTAGAAGTATCTCATGGGTCATGGCTGATGAACAAGTGTAGAAGCAATGCCAAACACTATTTTGCATTTACTATATAGGTATATGCTTTGAGAAATATATCCAAACCATTCGGATTGAGGGATTCTTATTTTTTAACTGTAGAAATCGGAGTGCGCCTTTTGTCTTCCAAAGGAAGACAAAAAACCGGCTAGCTTGGATTTCACTTGTTCTGACACGGAGAATTGGGGTTCTTGGGGCCCCATACCAGTAGAACAGGAAGAGAGGGCCCATTGGTTCAAGGTGCTTGTGTTATGAACAGTTAGATGTTTTAATTGGATGCATGTCTTCAAATATACCTAATTGGTTGCCTTAAAAGATATCCAGAAGAATTTCCACGTGTACTTTTGTTACCATCACTATAAGCATTATGCATAAAGCTCAGAATATAGCAAAAAGACAAGAAAATAGTGAATATGGTGCATGATATGAAATTTTCTAATGACATGTACATTTGACTGTAAAATGTCCATTCCTTTGTCCTGATTAATTGAATTAACACATCCTTCTTTCCATGAAAGCAGCAAAGTGTGCCTCGTCAACTTGCAAAGCAGATGTAGTGATGAAGTGGTCGAGCTGTTTGAGGTTGACGATGCACCTGGAAAGATCTTCCTGTATCATCTCCAGAGCCTGGTTAGATGCTTGTTTGAAGATTGGTTTGACAAAAGGATATGTTTTAAAATCATTTCGGAAACAGTCTTTAAGAAAAATGAAGTATTAAAGATTTGAAGTATTCCAATCAACACATTTAGTGAAGCAAAAGAGAAGACAAGTGTGCAAAACTTAAGTTGAAGTCTTCCTCCTATTACATGGGAACATTGGAAAATTAAAAAAAAAAAATCTAGGATCAGCATTTGATCAATGTTACGAGTCTCCTCCCTTACTAAATTATCTGTAGTTGTTCCAACCAAAGCGTTAAAAGTATGAATCATGTCCATAGCCTGATGTAGAAGCACTGAGCAGCAACAAAAGCATCAAAAAAGGAAAAAAAAGTGTAGATACAAAAACTTAAGAGAAAGAATAAAGTAGGAAGGAAACCATTAGCGTGCACTCATTTCCTAACATAAGCTTTTAGATGATTTTAATCTCGCCACCCTAAGTATCACTTTCATAATTTCATTGGAAACTCTGTTATGACTATGTTTGTGGACGCTGTTCAAGTAAGTTTATTTGTCTCTATATGTGCAAGATGAGGTCACACCTCTTTCATTGAGAACTATGTTTTGCTTGTATTCACGCAACTTATCCAAGTTTGATTGTCATTGCATGTGCAAGAAGAGTTCACACTTGAAAGCGAGCATAAGATAGCTTGATATACATTGTTAGATTCATTTTTAAAGAATTTAAACATTTAACACAATAGATTAATGGAGAAAATGATTCATGTGATTGTCCCCAAATGAATGGACAAAAGGCTAATTTGGTTTGGTCAGATGAGCTAACAATCCCAATTGTGATTCGAAATTAAGATGATCGCTACCCATGTTTCCATGTCATCCCCACTGTGAGAGCCAATTGTACCACTAGCATGCTCTCTCATTTGGCTTATAAAGGCCACCATAATTACCACGTCCAGTGCACATGCATCCAATTTAGTTGCAGAATCTCAAACTCTAAAAGACAAGCAAGGCCACATTTTTATCTAAATAAACAATCTGAACTTAACTAATTGAACTCAGATCATAACTGGTGCTAGAATATTACTGTATTGCTCCACTCTCCCCCCACTGTCAATCAAGCCTATGAAGAATGCACTTTCTACAATGTAGCTTCACCCGCTTTAACAAATCCACCATAACACTCACCAATGGTCTTAAAAACTACCTCATCTCCTAAATGGAGAAGAGATCCTAGATCCTCGGCCAAAATTTTTCGGGAACATTGTTTTGAGTTTATCGCATCTCCCAAACGAAGACCCACCTGACTTGGAAACATGAGTGGTCACCGGAACTTCATATTTTATGCGAAACTAACTCTTGATTCATGAGAAAATGATTATATATAGAGCTCCGCTAAGATCAATAGTCTTAACCATTGCCAGAATCTGCCATTTCCATTCATCCAAACATGCCTCCTATGGAAATGTGCATGTGTCTGAGAACTGCGGGATATGAATACACGTCAGACACAAGCCAATAGGTGTGTGATGCACAAACATGCATTGGGCATGCAACACGAACACGTGGAGAACACGTAGGACTGTATCCTATTGCTTTATTTTTTATTTTTTGTTGGATAGGGGCTGAACATCTGATGTGGACTATATATAGAAACAAAAAAATCAGATTTGGGATTATTGTATCCTATTGTGGGATTGCAGTTTATTTTATTCCATTTTCTTATTAGTATTAGGTTTCTTTATTTGTCAAGATTTGAATAACTACTAATTAGGAGTTTATTTGTTTTTAATTTAATTAAATATTTTAGTTTCCTTTTCAAGTAGGGTTTAGGGTTATGAATAAAAGGGCTTATTGGTGTATTAACTAGACTTTAATGAATAAGAATTTGAGTTCAGAATTGTGTGGTTTTTCTCTTCTTTATGTGTTCTCACTATGCTCTTCTTCTAATCTCTATTCTTCTTCTCTATTGGTGCTATATCAACATCTCAGCCATGTCTTTGGTTCCCTGGCCATTCTAGAATACAACAACGAAGATGGTGAGGGAGAGAGAGAGAGAGGAGGAGGAGTAAATGGAGATTGGCAAATCTTATTATCAGCAACCATAGTCTCCATATCCAGCCCACAATCTTGACAATGGAGGTTGCGAATTGAATCAAGCTACCAAATCTTGACTAGGAAGATTTTGGATTTGCTTCAGCCACCATATGAAAGTGCTCTTTCTCTCCTGTATATTTGTACCAATTCTAGTTTTGTAATGTAAGCAAGAGTTTAGAGAGTTTTAAAACAGAGAGTTTGTGAGAGTTTAGAGCTTCGCAAATTTGTATTTGAGTTTTGTATTTGTTTATCCTCTATATAGATATCCACCACCCATGGACACATACAATGGGCCAAACCACGTAAATCTTTGTCTCTTTGTTTATTTGTTTGTGTTCTATATGGCCTTCTGCACAATAAATTGTTACAGGGTTTTGGTTAAAGTTGTTTTATGTGGCATTAGACACCCCATCATGCGCCATTTAAAGCCCTGAGCATAATTCTGATGCACCAAACGTGTCCCACACGCCCAACGCATTGTTCTCACTTGTTTTCTGCATCTAAACTAATTTCATCTTGGGATTTAACCGGCGACCCGTGAGTTAGACTGGCCCACGTGCTTTGGCTCCAGATTCGTGCCTCAACCTGAACCGGTTCACACCTGACCCATCTGCTTCAGAGCTGATTCACGCATCCATCTCAGACCGCTCATGTTGATTGCGCCTTGAGAAACCCAGTTCAGTTAGACCAGATTTGACCAATCCAGAATTGGTTATTTTGGCCAGTTCAGTCTCGTTTTTCCCTTTCCAAGCCAGTTCAGTCTAGTTTCCACCATTTTTTTCCTTTCAAATCCAAACGTGACTTTGATCAATTCAACTTCTAAGTTGTTATTCTTTAAGAGCATAGAAACGATTGTTTTGATTGTATCTAGGTGTCAAATTTTGAATGTGGAAGAGCTTGAAAAGTTCTGATAGCCAAATTTGCTAAGAGAAAGAAGTTAGAGACTTCGAGTAGTTATGTGCGGAGGACCATGGTATCTAGCTCAAAGTTTAATGTTGAAAAGTTTGATGTAATCAACACCTTTGTTATGTGGCAATGTGAGGTGATGAACGTTTTGATCTAACAGGAGTTGGCTATTGCCTTGGAAAACAAACCAAAGGATATGTAGAAAGAGATTGGGATAAGTTAAATTATCATGCTTGTGGCACAATCCGATTATGCCTTGCCAAAGATCAAAAGTACTTTTTGATAAAAGACTTGAGGGCAAAGGATATTTGGAAGAAATTAGAGAAGTACCTGACGAAGAGCATGGAGAGCTGCATAAGGCTTTGTTGATGTGGAACTCCTTGCGCAATACATATGAATATTTGATTACCTCATTCTAGATGGGAAGGAAAAATTTTAATTTTGATGACGCATCTAGTGTTTTGGTAAATGAATACCGTTACAAGGACAAGCAAGTCCACCTTGATACATCTAGTGAAGCCTTCACAATGGTAAGATTTGATTCGAAACAACCTGGAAGAGGAGAAGCACTCACTCAAAATCACGCAGTGGCTCATTTGGATTAGGAGTATTGCTAGAGGTGAGTGCGCCTATTGTCACAACTTAGGGCACTGGAGGAAAGATTGTCTGAAGCTCAAAACAAAGAAAATTTTTCCATTGCTAATATTGTCAATGATGATGAAGATTTTGACATAGTGTGGCCCATTCTGATGAATGAATTTTGGAGTAAATGTTCTTATCACGTGTCCCAATCGAAAATGGTTAACTTCAAAAAGATAGATAGTAGAGCAGTGCTTATGGGCAATGACAATTCTTATAAGATTCGGGGGATAGAAAGCATCTGTTTGAAACTACATGATGGAACTATGAGGGTAATTTCAGACGTTTAGTATGAATTGGACTTGAAGAAGAATCTTATCTCACTTCGAGCATTGGGCTCGAAAGGCTTCGGAATCAATATTGAAGTTGGAGTTCACAAAGTGTTATTGGAAGCTCGTGTGATTTTGAAAGGCACTATTCGTGGCAATTTGTACGTTCTGTAGGAGCATACTGTTGAAGGTGGAGGTACCACCATTTGTATGAAGCCTATAAGACTAACTCAGACACAACTAGGCATTGGCACATGCACTCGGGACATGTTGGAGATAAATCCTTGTTAAATGTGGTGAAAAGGGTTTACTCAAGAGTGCCAAAATGAGCAGGCTTCTATTTGTAAGCATCAAAATGAGTCTATTTAGTAAAAAAACTTTTAGCGAGAATGTAGAGAACTAGTTAGAATCACAGATATAGTGTTGTATACACTGCCAATGGTTGGAGATGTTAACCCTACCAAATTTGAAAAGCCAGTAGTTGTGAGGATGAGGATTATCCCCAAGGTCAACATCAAACACTGCTCGAATTTGACCAATATGTCCAGTGTTTAACACCTTCTAATCTGTCCGTATCAGAACTTTGCAGGTGCATTTGGCGCTATAGAGTTCATTTGGAGACAAAATTTACCTTTTGATTTGTTCGATTTGAAAATTTGAGTACGTACGATTGCATATGGCGCCTTATAGCGCATTCAATGGCAACGTTGATATATTTGATTTGTTTGGGAAATAAATTCTCGCAAATGTAGAGATTGTTGGAGATTGGCTCAAATCTTATCACCAGGTACCATAGCCTCCATATCCAGCCCACAATCTTGACAATTGGGGGTTGTGGATTAAATCAAGCTACCAAATCTCGACTAGGAAGATTTTGGATTTACTTCAGCCACCATATGAAAAGTGCTCTCTCTATATTTGTAGCAATTCTAGTTTTGTAGTGTGTGCAAAAGTTTAAAGCGAGTTTTGGCACAGAGAGAGTTTGTGAGAGTTAAGAGATTCGAAAATTTGTTTGAGTTTTGTATTTGTTTCCCCTCTATATTGATATCCGTTGCCTATGAACATACGTAATTAGTTTAATCACGTAAATCTTTGTCTCTTTGTTTGTGTTTTGGGCCTTTTGCACAACATAAGAAGAATTTACCTGGTTCTCTTTATAATGGGTTGCACAATATAAGAAGAATTTACTTGGTTCTCTTTATGATGGGCCTTGTGATCATAACAACCACTTTTTCTCACTATCTTCTCTGTTCGACTTTGGCTAGTGCTTAGATATGTGATTTGTTTTTACAATAGGTTATTCCAACGACCCAACCTTTCATCGAGTACTAGACTTATGAACACAACCTAAATACAAGCAATCACCCGCAACCCTAAACTTTAAACAAAAAAATTTACCTACATGTTGCCGTGGCATTGTTGCCGCAAAGATGTTTACCAATGGGAGTGGAGTTTTGGAGAGTACCAGAGAGGAAAGGCCTCTTTGGTGTTATGAGTTCTAGGGACAACTACTACCCTTTACGTCAATAGGAGGGTTAGGACAAGGGACAACTACCCTAGTACATCCTACCAAAGAGATATTGGGACATTCAAGTAGGAGGCCAACATTTCATTCATTGATCAATAAGTGCTTGCATATTCGTAAAGCCTCAGTGTTTGCACCTTGTGAGAGTAACTCAAAAAAGTGGTTTTTAATTGAAGCTGGTTGGCAATTCCATATTTGCGACTCTTTTGTAATTTGCTATGTGGCAGCTCTTCTACCACCCTTTTTGAATATTTTATGAATCTCAATTTTATGGCCCCAAATCAATTTTTTTGACTTGCTTGGAGGTGATGTGCAAGCCTCAAGCCCAACCATCTTTTCTGGAAAGCATCGGAATAGAAAAGAAAATGAAGAACCTAAATGAATAAAAAACCAAAGACATTATCAATAAGAAAATGCTTATTGAAAGCAAATTTCTTGTTATAGCATTTGTCATGCCATTGTCACATCATGTCTTGTAGTTTTTGAAAATATCTATGTCAGTTGTTTGTGTCGTGTTGTCATGGCATACCTATTACATGTTCATTTATGTGCTTTCTGTGTTAGCTTGTTTGTGTCGTGTCTTATCTGTGTCACACATTAGTATTTGTTTTTTCTTCGCAAATTTTAATTAAAGAAATTTCTAGCACAAAATGACGATTCAAAAAGCTCTATTTCGCTAGAAGACAAAATTTCGATGTCACAATTACCACAAGGGGGCCATGGTGGGATTTGTAGAGTTCTGTTTGGCCCGCACCAAAACTTTGCACCGCACGATTTTTTCTTCGTTGAGGATATTTTTAGTCGATCAATTAATTATTGGTAGAAGAGCTAACCTTAGAGATTAACCTTAGAGATTAAGCTTTCCCATTCTTCCAAAGCTTGTTTCAAAACTTTAACATGAATCTATGGAGGTAAGGAGAAGAGCTTAAACAATGTAACAAAACACACCGAAAAAAAAAGTCTCTTTGTCAACAACAACCTTGTTGTCGACCCTCGTCAATCCATAAAGCTCCTTAAGTGGTATTGGCATAGAAAGGCAAGGGCATTAACGAGTATAAGGGTGAGTGTTCCAATATTACTACAAGCTATACTAAGGTTCTCCTTAATTTTATTTTTTTCCTTTGTTTTCTGTCTATTTTTTTGTAAGTTTTTTTTTTTTTTTGCAGGGGGAGTTGGTGCATGCTTTTGGGATGGGTAGGGATCAAGGGAAGGAGGAAGGCTTTGAGGTAGATATGGTTAGGTGTTTGTTTGCAGATAGTACAGAAGTGTTGTCTTTTAAGGGGCATAAGCAATTTCAATTTGGAGTGTTAAGTATTGACAAGTCTGTTAGTACCTACTTTATTTTTTTGAAGGAGTTCAGGAGGAAGTATATAACAAAGAGCATATATGATTATGTGTTAGGTTGCAGTTAGTAGTAATAGTAGAGCAGTGTTGCCTTTTAAGGGTCATGAGCAATTTCAATTGGAGGGGTCTTAAATCTTAAGCAGTGTGTTTGTGCCTACTTTATTTTCATGGAGGAGTTCAGGAGGATGTATATAAAAAGGAGCATCCCAACAACAAATCCGTAAGATATTGGTAAAGATGGTGGAGAAAAGTAGAAATAGATGTTAGAAATTGAGAAAGCACTTATTTGGAAAAGACCTTGGCACATTCTCTTGTATGGTACATTTTTGTTACTGATATTTTTTTTTTTTGCATCTCTTAGCTGCCTTAAATTTCTCACTTCTAGTTTTGTTATTCTTTCATCTTTAAGTAGTGGTTACCATTAGGAATGTTATGACTACATAATGTTGACCTATCTTCTACTATTAAACCGACTATACCTAGCAAAATCCTCAAACATATGCCAACTACTGAGGTTTGTAAGGGCAAAAAGAATGATAAATTATGCTTAAAATAGGGGAAATAATCAACCATAAGATGGGGAATTTTTTTATTACAGTATAACCATAACCAAGTTTTAGGAATGAAAACAGGACTTTTTCCATCGAATTTGCAAACACCAATTGCAACAGCAAGATTAACTTTCAAATAACGATTGAGAATTCCCATGTATGCCATGTGTATTTCTACTGTTGCTTGTGACTCATGTTCAAGGTTAAGCTATTACTATAACTAGTATAATGGAAGTTTACGGCAGCCATGAACCAACCTTAATAAAGAGAAAACAAAAGAAACACAAGGTTCTGCCCATAATGAAGTGTTGGTTTAAAACTCTACCCCTATAAAGATTTCCCATATTCCACACAACAATATCATAATTGTAATAATTGAAGTGGAGCATTATAACCTGAAATAGTTTAGAGTTTTGCTATATTAAAGGAAAATTTTACCTGAGAAGGAAGCACATGAGATATGCACGGTCCAGCGAATATCGGCCCGCCAGTTTTAACCTTAAACATAAAATTTGAAAAAAAAAAAAAAACAACAGAGCAAAAAAACAAAAAAGAAACAGACAAAAATTAGAATAAAAAATTCAGGATTCATGCATCTTAAAGGGTAAACAACATGAGATTGCAAGAATTAAGGATTCATGCTTGTAGCTAGCAGCTGCAGTTAATCATCCTGCCATTCCTCACCTGAAAAAGGAATGGAGTAAAACCAGCAATAGTCAATGGAACTTAACTACTAATCCACCGTTGAGACTATCGACCTTGTTGATTCCGTCCTCCCGAACCACTGACCAAGCACTTCATCTGGCTGAAAACGTTAAACTTAGCCCTGCTAGGAGGAAACCCAGATTTTCGTAGAAGTTAAGGCAAGCTTAAAAAAAAAAAAGAACAACACTTCAATTTGTCCCGAAGAAATTCTTTCTGTATGTAGTCCGTCCGGACGGACGTACTTTCATCCGGACAAAATGGAGGAGTCCTTCTGTTCTGACACGTCACAACACTTCAACTTCCCACGCACTAATGCTTGAATCATCGTGTCCTTTGACTGACCAAGCTGACCACAATTAATGCTTGGAGCAATTTCGTCTGGACAGGCGTACTTTCATCCGGATGGAATTCCAAAAGGCATGACGTTTTCAGCAGCTCTCATTAATGCCCCTTCACCTCGTGACTTGTCCCATCACGCCAATTCAAATTCCATCCCGTCGAAATCAGCATTGTCTGGACGAAATAGCTTCTGTCCCACTTTTGTCCAGACGAAATCATCACTGTCCGGACGAAATTCCTTCTGGGCACAAACCATTTGGATGGAATTCCCACCGTCCAGACAAAAACCTCCATGCTCTATAAATAAGTGGCCTCCCTCTCGCCATTCTCACTCACCACCTTCTATCTCTAGATCTCTCATACCCACCCTTCCACCCAAACTGACAATGGCCTCATCTTCCCGCCGACACTCCAAAAGAGGCCGAGGAACGTCGCACTCGTCCTCCTCCAGCCCTTCCGATGTCTGGGCCATCTGGGAGATCCACACCTTCACCACTTTCCCGGTGGGGGAGCGCTTCCTCCGCTTCGACGAGTATGCCTCCAAAGGCATACAACTCATGGAGTCCTGGTGTCTCAACAGCCTCTTTGGCCCCTTCGAGCCACCATACCCCTGCCTGGTGCGGCTTTTCTACCAAAACCTCCAGCGGGTCGACGACGACGAGCGCGACGCCGTCACCAGCTTCTTCACCACCACCATTGACGGCGCCGCATTCGCCTTCGGCGTCTACCACATTACCGCCGCTCTCTCCACCTTCGGCATGGATGAGGATGAGGACGCCGGCCTTGATTCTCGACATCGTCACTGCAGCCGACATGGCCCAAGCCGCCACCGAGACCTACATCCACCCTGTCCCCTGCGGAACACCCCGACCTCACGCCTAACTCCTATTTGCAGGCGACATGGTCGAAGAGCCAGCTCGCTTTGAGTCGTCGCTCTAACCCCGAAAACCCATCAACCCAGGAGCATCGAGAGATACGGTACCTGTGTCCTTGGGCTCCACTCCGGCTACCTCCTCCCCCCTCCCCACATCCTGGTCCTTCACCGAGAGTGCGTATCGAGCGCTCAACACTCGGTTGGACTGTCTAGAGGAAGGTCAAGCCACGACTCAGACGCAACTCCGCCACCCTTTTGATTTTGATTTCTAGTTTTAGTTTTTTGTCTCTCTTGCCACAGTTTAGCCCCAGTGTGTAGGCCCTTGGGGCATTTTTTTTTTCTTTCTTTGTTTTTGGGTATCTATGTAATTTTTACATATTATTAATAAAACTGCAATTCCTTTTATTTGCCATGTTCTCTACTTCTTTGCTTTGGTTTTTCATATATTTGGATGTATTAACTTATTGCTACAGGACTTTTATATTAGACTTGCAGCCTTATACGTGTATTTCTCCTTTCCATTTTTATACATGTCTTTAAACACTGGGGACAGTGCTCCGTTCAAGTTGGGGGGTGATTTTCGCCGTGTAATGTAACAAAAAATATTGTTTTGAAGGTTTAAAAATATGAACTATGAAATTAATACTCCGCGTTAAGAGAAGTGCAGTTTCTTGATGCACTAAAATTTTTACAGAAACTGAATCACAGAATTGTACACTTAGCAAATCTTACACTGCACACTTAGCCTTAATTGGTTTCACGACAGTAACTATTTTCTAGTAAGAACAACTTGAAAAACAATAAGGTGGAAACTTTACCTGGCAAGCCTTTGATCCTTTTGTGAGAGATATTATTACATTTACTCAAAAGGTGATTTCTTCAGCATGCAACCATTGTTGTGTAATCTCGTTGTTCACTCTTTTTGGCCAAAAGTGAGAATTACTAGTGTAAGTCGCATTTGAAATTTTCCATATGTCAAACTTAGGAAATAATTTTAGGCCATGTTTCTATATTTGAACATGTTCGTATTTTTTATATTCAATTGACCCTAGTTGTAACACCCCGACCCTTCTCGTAATAACGATATTGTCCGCTTTGAGAAAAATCCCTCATGGTTTTGTTCTTCTCAGGGGATCACCCATCCTTGCATTGCTCCTGCCCAAACACGTTTAACTGCGGAGTTCTGCTAGAATCTCTACCACTTAGGAAAAGACCTCGTTGTTGTATAAGGGTCCAATATTTTTTCTTTATAGCCTAGAAACTCTCTCTCCCTTTCCGATATGAAATACTAAGATACCACAATCCACCCTGCCAGCTCCGGTAGCCTGTCAGTCCTTTATCGACCTACCCACTCAGTAGCCCGCCCACATGTCATACAAGACGATAGGAACCCACACTCGGAGGTGGGGAGAGTTGGCTCTAATACCATTTCTGTAACACCCCAACCCTTCTCGTGGCAACGATATTGTTTGATTTGGACAAAAGCTTTCACAGTTTTGTTCTTTCTAGGGGGTCACCCATTCTTGCATTGCTCCCGCCCAAGGACGCTTAACTGCGGAGTTCTGCTAAAATCTCTACCACATGAGAAAAGGCCTCATTGCTGTATAAAGGTCCAAGATTTTTTCTTTATAGTTCAAGAACTCCCTCTCCCTTTCCGATGTGGGATACCGGGTTATCGAAATGAATTGTGATATCACAATGGATTGTGATATCCTGGTATCCGACATCGGAAAGGGAGAGGGAGTTCCTAGGTTATAAAAGAAAAATCTTAGACCCTTACATTTAACGAGGCCTTTTCCCAAGTGGTAGAGACCCTAGCAGAACTTTGCAGTTAAGCGTTGTTACGCTGGAGAAATGTAAGAATGGGTGACCTCTTGGGAAAAACAACACCGTGAGGGCCTTTGCTCAAAGCGGACAATATCGATTGTGATATCCTGGTATCCCACATCGGAAATGGAGGAGTTCCTGGGCTATAAAAGTAAAATATTGGACCCTTATATTCAATGAGGCATTTTCTTAGGTGGTAGAGACCCTAGCAAAACTCCGCAGTTAAGCGTGCTTACGCTGAAGAAATGCAAGGATAGGTGACCTCCTTGGAAGAACAAAACCGTGAGGGTCTTTTCCCAAAGCGGACAATATCGTTGCTACGAGAAGAGTCGGGGTGTTACAGATGGCATCAGAGCTAACTCTCTCAACCTCCAAGTGTGGGCCTCTACAGTCTCGCGTGTCATGTGGGCGGGCTACCGAGTGGGCGGGTTAATAAGGACTGGCAGACTATCGGAACTGGCACGCTACTGCACAAGAACGTGCAGCCCTAAAGATGGTGCATTGTGATATTCTAGTATCCTACATCGAAATGGGAGAGAGAGTTCCTGGGCTATAAAAGAAAATTTTTGGACCCTTACATTCAACGAGACTTTTTCCCAGGTGGTAGAGACCCTACCAAAACTCCGCAGTTAAGCGTGCTTACGCTAGAGAAATGCAAAGATGGGTGACCTACTGGGAAGAACAAAACCGTGAAGACCTTCGCCTAAAGCGGACAATATCATCATTGCCATGAGAAGGGTCAGCGTGTTACACTGGTCTCCCTTTTTGAGCCTTTTACATGTAGGCCTTTTCATTGTTTCCCTATTATGTCTATAAATGTCATATGAACAGGAAATGGCTGTGATGATTAGATAAAGTTGGCAATCAAAAGGAGCAGAAATGCTTGAAAAGAAAGAAAGAAAGTGAATTGAGTGGTCAAAAATACAATGATCGGGTGATTGACAAAAATATAGAAGTTTGTGTACATCAAAAATATTTGTCTTTAGGGATGATGAATGTGAGAAATAAATAAAGAAAATAGAGAATTGAGAAAATAGCCTGTTCCAAGACATTTTATACATTCAACCCTAGCCCAGATACATATTTGTCCTTACCTAACACTACAACAAAAAATAAAGACCTATTTGATCCTAGACGAGACAAAGTCTAATGCATGGAAATAATAAACTGAAAAGGACAAATAAGATTTACATGAGTTTTTTTCAATACTTGGAATTCTATTCACGAGATTACGAGTCTTTCATTGATTCAACGTTTTTCTCGAGTCTAAAATATGCAGGCACAATTTTTGATTTGTCAATAAGCCACTTCTACTGCATGCTACATGAGTGCATATAAATAAGTATGTTTCTGAATGATTTATTGTAAGTGAATACCAAGTGAGGATTAAAGTCGAGACATAGTTTTGATAAGAGCTTGAACTTCAAATATTTGAAAGCATGAGACTAACCAAAGTGGTCAAGTTAACATATACACACTAAGTTCAAATCTGTGCTGAATATTTTGTAAAGAAGGCAGCTCACCGAGAAAATATATGTATTTAATGTCAGGGGTAGTAACTCTACAGTTTGTTTTTTAAACCTCTCAAAACTTGTGTGGGGGTAAAAGGGTAATGTTTATCTGCTTTGCTCGAGGACTAGCAACGTGTAAGTTGGGAGGTGTGATCAATACGTAAAAGTGCCGATCTAATTCCACAAAATACATTATGTTAAGTCACGATATTGTATTTAATAAGTTGTTTTGTAGTGTTTTTATCAATAGGATCAAAGGGGATGACGTGGAAGAAAAAGGAGGTAAAAAAGGGGGCAAGACGGATAAAAGGGCAAAACGGGGATTTTAAAGCAGAACCATTCGAACGGAATTCCCAACGTCCGGACGGAATTCATCCAGTAAGAAAACCATCCGGACGGGATTTACCCAGGGTTCGGAAGAAACTAAGCCCAAAAGAAAATTGTCCAGACAAAATAGTCATTGGAGAAAAACCGTTCGAACAGAATTCCCAGCGTCCGGACAGAACCATCAATTCTTGTTCAACTAGAACACTACAACCTTGGGGCGTGAGGCTCATCTATAAATAGATGGCCTGGGCAAACAAATGGGATAACTCTGAATAAAGAAGAGAAGGCCAAGAGGATCAAGAGGAGACCAATCTAGAAGGCTCAGGAAGTGCCGGAAAGCTGAAGACGGAGGCCCTGAAACTGGTTTTTCATCTTTTTCGCATGGAGTCGAGTCGCAACATGTGCGCCTGAGTTCTTTTCTTTTCTAAGGGATGATGAATCCCTAGTTTGGTATTTTAGGATTAGTTTAAACTTCTTATTTCAACTTTAATTTGGATTTAATTCGTTGTATGATTTTCGAGACGTTGACTTTTGATTAACGGGCTTAGAATTTAATTATTTCGTTTCTGTTTTTATTTTCTGTGATTATAAAAGCGAGAACATACAATTGTTATCTTTTCTTCTCGATTTCCGAACGTGAGATATTTTATGCTTCGATAGAACGGATCGTGCTTCGAACGATCTGTACCAAAATCTTAGATAGCGCATGCCAGGTTCAGGTTCATCTTCTTGATAATTCATATCGGTCTTGTACTTGCAATTAGATTGGGTTGAACCAAATTAAATGTTTTAGAGTTTGAATGAAGCTAAAATACTAACTAGGGAAGATTCAAATCCTTAGGAAATCTTCCCCAAACTTATCTTTTATTTCGGATTATTTAAATTTCAGTTATTTTAACTAATTTCAAAAATCAAATCACTTTTCTAAAAAATAAAAAAATCAAAGACAAGATTTTTAATAAACAAATTATAGTCCTATTAAATCCCTGTAGATGATATCCGAACTTTAGCCACTATTTTACAGGTTAGTAGTTAAATTAAGGATTTAAATATTTATTTTTTGTACGGTACGACACGAACTAATTTTTGGCAGCGTTGCTGGGGATTTAATATACGGCTACGATTTATTCTTTAATTTCTTTTTATTTGGCTTTTCTTTCATCCTCTTAAAATACTATAGTGCACTACATTTCTTCCTTTTTCAAGTTCTCAGAGGTTGATCCAACGGAAGCGAAATTTTGGTACAAGCAGGAGCAAAGACAAATAAGGGTTCAACTTTGTCAACACACTGTGAGTTTTAAGTTTTTAAATCGAAGAACACCAGATTTAGGGGGCTTGTAGCCTACTCCCAGTATCTCTAGTTCTTTGCTTGTGGTGTATGCTCGGCCGCAAACCTTATACACCCATTCTTAGCTTCTTTTGATCCTGAAATTGAACGCACTTTTCGGACGGCCCTACGACCTTCACTCACTTCACATTCCACACACTCCCATGGTAGACCAAAATCAGGAAGACCCTCCGGTTAAATCTTTGATCGAGTATTACACTCCTTTAGAGTACGTATCACCTTTTTGTCTCCAACCCCCTGCGGTTGGAGCAACGCACTATGAGATCAAATCTAACATAATTCAAATGATCCTATCTTTCTGTGGATTTAGTAATAAAAATCCTTACAAGCACATAGATGAGTTCCTAGAAATCTGCTCAACAGCCAAAATCAGTAATTTCTCTGATGAGACACTTAAAATGAAATTATTCTCGTTCTCCCATAAAAATAAAGCCAAACATTGGCCTAATTCCTTAAAATAAAACACCATTAAAACTTGGGCTAGACTTCAATAGGAATTTTTGAAAAAATACTTTCCAATAGGCAAAACCAATCAAATCCGACGCGCCATTACGAGTTTTACCCAGCTCGATGGCGAAACCTTTCACAAGACTTGGGAATGCCTTAAGGATCTCATTAGAGCTTACCCTTGTCATCAGGTGCCAAAATGGCAACTCATCATGTGCTTCTATGACGGGTTGACGCCTCAACACCGTTAGTTTGTTGACGCTTCTTGTGGTGGCACCTTCACGTTGAAAAATGAGAACGAGGCTTGGAGCCCCTTTGAGAGCTTGAGTAAGAATTCTCAACACCAAGCCTCAGCCTCTCATACAAACCGGTCCATAGCCTCGTCCACCTCAAAATCCCAAGGCATTAATGAGATTACACAATCTCCCGACTTAGTTGCCATACTAACACAAACCCTAAGTCAACGACCAATGGCCCAGCCGCAGCACCTGCTGCTCCACCTCCCGCCTTCTCAAGACCATGTGCATTGTGCTCCAGCCCGACACACTTTGTCACTGACTGCCCATCCGCTGCACAATACCCCGAGTTTGTGCAAAGAACAAGTCAACGCAGCCCAAGGTTTTTCTTGTCCGGGTAACAACCCATTCTTCAATACTTATAACCCTGGTTGGAGAAACCATCTAAACTTCTCATGGCGATAACAACCCAATTAGGGTAATATGCCAGCATCACCTCCGAGGTTAATGTTCCCACCAGCCTACAATCAGCCAGCCTACCCACCTCTTGTCCATCAAACTGCACCTCCTCCCCTCCTCGAAACACCGCGTTTGAGGATAAAGTGTTGAAAGCCTTGCAAAAACTGGATACAAGAACCCAACTTTTGAGTTCTCATTCCCATTCCATTGCAAAGCTGGAAACACAAGTTGGGCAACTAGCAGCTGCTATGAACCGCCGTGAATACGGCAAGCTACCTAGTAACAAATCCCAAGGGATAGTTTACCGTAGAGAGTCAGCCTCCAATAGCGGTTTTCACGAATAGGCGCAAGTAGTTATTACCCTGATGAATGGACAGGAGCTTGAGACTTGTCCTAAGAAGCCTGCACCACCCACATTCTCTCATAATCCGGAGTCGTCTCATGGCTCCAAGACCAAACCCCCTTCCTCAGCACATGCTGACACACTACCTCCTCCTGCACCCACTCCTTCCCACGAGTCACTGCTGACTCCAGTTCCTCCTCCATTCGGACTACAAGCCCAGTTTCCTACGCGTCTCGATAGGCTGTCACCTTTTGGTAAGAAGGGAGCCGCAATCGATGACATGCTTGAGCTTTTCAAGCAAATCATGATTAACCTGCCACTTTTAGACGCCATTAACCAAGTTTCCTCTTACGTTAAGTTTCTAAAAGACCTTTGCACCAAAAAGCGTAAGTTCAAAACCAACATCTCGAAAAAGATTCTCTTCACCGAGCAGGTTAGTGTCGTCACATGACACGACACCATCCCCAAACTCAAAGACTCGGGGACTTCTATTATCTCTTGTGTCATCGGCGATCACTCGATTGACCGAGCCCTTCTTGATTTAGGAGCTAGCGTCAACCTACTCCCCTACTTGATGTATGAGCAACTTAGATTAGGCGAGGTCAAACCGACATCGGTCACTCTTCAATTGGTTGACCGGTCCGTTAAGGTACCCCGCAGAATCATGGAGGACATACTTGTCAAAGTCGACAAGTTCCTTTTCCACGTCGACCTCATCATCCTAGACACCGAACCTGACCCTTCTTAGATACGGCAAACGCTTATATTAATTGTCGAACCGGGGTGATGGATGTGTTTTTCTGAAATATGAAGCTACGCTTGAGTATTTTTCATGCTTCTCAGCAGCTCCCACAGCACTCTGATCACTTCACAGTCGATGTTATAGAAGAGGCAACCGAATCAGCGCTGCCATTCATATTTGGTGACGACCCTTTAGAGACATGCTTGGCACATTTTAGAGCCGACATCTTCGATGTCGAGCAGTCCATTAATGATGTCAACTCCCTTGTCGAGTTCGTTGGCTATCTCGATAGCCTCTTTCGGCTTCGCTTAAGTACATATTCCTGGGGTCAAATCAAAGGCGATGATGACGGGTAAAGTGCCATTAGGCCCTACCACCCTTTTGATTTTGATTTCTAGTTTTAGTTTTTTGTCTCTCTTGCCACAGTTTAGCTCCACAGTGTGTAGGCCCTTAGGGCATTTTTTTTCTTTTTTTTTGGGTATCTATGTAATTTCTACATATTATTAATAAAACTGCAGTTCCTTTTATTTGCCATGTTCTCTACTTCTTTGGTTTTTCATATGTTTGGATGTATGAAGTTATTGCTACAGGACTTTTATATTAGACTTGTAGCCTTGAACGAGCATTTCTCCTTTCCATTCTTATGCATGTCTTTAAACACTGGGGACAGTGCTCCGTTCAAGTTGGGGAGTGATTTTCGCCGTGTAATGTAAAAAAATATTGTTTTGAAGGTTTAAATATATGAACTGTGAAATTAATACTCCGGATTAAAAGGAGTGCAATTTCTTGATGCACTAAAATTTTTACAGAAAATGAATAATAGAATTATACACTTAGCAAATCTTACACTGCACACTTAGCCACTTGATAGGTTTCACGTCAATGACTATTTTCTAGTAAGAACAACTTGAAAAACAATAAGGTAGAAATTTTACCTGGCAAGCCTTTGAGACTTTGATCTTTTTGTGAGAGATATTATTACATTTACTCAAAATGTGAATTCTTCAGCAAGCAATCATCGTTGTGTAATCTCCTTGTTCATTCTTTTTGCCCAAAAGTTGAGAATTATTAGTGTGGCATTTGAAATTTTCTATATGTCAAACTTGGGAAAGGATTTTAGGACATGTTGCTATATTTGAGCATGTTCGTATTTTTGATATTTAATTGACCCTAGTTGTAACACCTCAACACTTCTCGTAGCAACGATATTATCCTCTTTGAGCAAAATTCCTCATGGTTTTGTTCTTCCCAGGGGATCACCCATCATTGTATTGCTCCTGCCCAAGCACACTTAACTATGGAGTTCTGCTAGGGTTTCTACCACCTGAAAAAAGGCCTCGTTGCTGATAAAGGCCCAAGGTTTTTCTTTTATAGCTCAAGAAATCCCTCTCCCTTTCCGATGTGGGATACCAAGATATCACAATTCACCCCCCTTAGGGTTATACATTCCCGGGCAGTAGCCTGCCATCTCCGGTAGCTTGCCAGTTCTTTATCGACCTGCCCACTCAGTAGTCCGCCCACACGTCATGCGAGACGGCAGGGGTTCACAGTCGGAGGTGGAAAGAGTTGACTCTAATACCATTTCTATAACACCTCGGCCTTTCTCGTGACAACGATATTATCTGTTTTTAGCAAAACCCTTATGGTTTTATTTTTCTCAGGGGGTCACCCATCATTGCATTGCTCTCGCCTAAGCACGCTCAACTACGGAGTTCTGCTAGGATCTCTACCACCAGGGAAAAGGCCCCGTTGCTATATAAAGGTCCAAAGTTTTTCTTTTATAGCTCAGGAACTCCATTTCCCTTTCTGTTAGAATTATTGCAGAGAGTGGGAGAGAAAAGGAGGAAGAGAGAGAATTAGAATAACAATGAATGAGAGCGCAACAACTTAGGGTTTACACCCTATCACTTGTTATTGTTAGAATTATTGCAGAGAGTGGAAGAGAAAATGAGGAAGAGAGAATCTGAAACACAATGAATGAGAGTGCAATAACCTAGGATTTACACCATATCACATGTTATTTATAATAGAACCAAGAATTACGAAAATTACAATAATACCCTACTTAACAGTTATTTATAATAGAACCAAAAATACTAAAAATACAATAATACCCTTAACTTAACACTCCCCCTTAAGTTGAGGCATAGATATTTTTCATGCCCAACTTGCATACAATGGGTTGAAACATTTTATTATTAAGCCCTTTAGTAAAAATATCTACTAATTAATCTGTAGATTTCACAAAGGGCATACATATTGATCCCAGACACAATTTCTCCTTGATAAAGTGTCGATCAATCTCTATATGCTTCGTTATGTCACGTTGGACAGGGTTATGAGCAATATTAATGACAGCTTTGTTGCCTTGTTGTCACAGTACAACTTCATAGGTTTGTCGCACTCAATACTTAAATCTTTTAATAGGATTTTGAGCCAAATGAGTTCGCAAATGCCATATGCCATAACCCTATACTTAGCTTCTGCACTTAATAGAGCTACCACTGTCTGCTTATTACTGTGCCAAGTAACCAGAGTACCCCCTACAAATGTGCAATACCCAAATGTAGATCGTTTCTCATCAACTGAATCAGCCCAATCTGCATATGTGAAAGCTTCTAATGTCAAATGGTCGTGACGAGAGAATAAGAGCCCTTTGCCAGCGGCAGACTTAAGATATCGCAGAATATGATAAGCAGCGTCAAGATGTACACTACGAGGATTATGCATGAACTGACTGACAACCCCCACAGCATATGCAATATCAAGTCTGGTGTGAGACAAGTATATTAATCTTCCCA
>JAOTRH010023541.1:0-21836 GCA_034768845.1 Heliamphora exappendiculata | reverse complement strand
ATTAAGTTATGAAGACAAGAAATAGGGCAAAAACAAAAGAGGTGGCAAGGTATTCCGGATCGACCAATAAGCTAATAGACTGGTCGGACGAAAGCTGACTTGGTGTTGACAGCCTTAAGTGCTATCATTAGAATTTTAAAAAAAAATTTTACACAAAATGGCCCGAAACTTAGTTTATTGGCTAAATTTTCTGAAGCCAAAAAGCTAAAAACAAATCCACATTAATTGTTTGATAAAATTGTTGGATGTTACTGTTATGAAAATTACAACAATTCGTCGGTTTAATAAAATTTGAACAGTACTAAACAATTGTAATTAAATTATAATAATTTAAAACTAATTTTAAAATAAAATAAATAGAATTAATATAATTGATTTTTCTATTACAGAATGACATAAGAAATATAGAATTTAAATAAACTCATAAGCATATTAGGAAAACGAAACTGAAAAAGTAAAATACTATTTGAAAAAATAGTTTTTTGTATGTAGGAACAAAATGAAAAAATAGTACCGAATTAAACAAAAAGACACAGGAACAGAATAGAAAATCCAAAGTAGAAAAGATAATAGTATACGAGATTTATTGCAGATACAGAACAGAACAATAGTAGTAATAAACTTAGAACAATCTTACAAAATGGGTTGGGATCGAGTCTAACGTTGAATAGTGTCTCTTTAAGACAAATTACGTCCCCGCCTCAGTACTTGCGGTGGATCAGATGTCTGTCTCCAAGATAAAATGATCTCCGTGTATAGTAGAAGCACAACAAACTGCACACACAGCGAACCTCGATGTGCTTGAACTTTCTCGAAAAACTTGGAGAAAAAATGCAGAAGCAAAGTCTCGACAATGGAGACTTGGAAAATGGATACTATAAATGGGTCTGGAACAGCCTTTAAATAGGCGTTCCAGGCGACTGTTCGTTTTAATCCGAATAAGTACAGACAGCGGTTCGGCTTACCGGTTGGACCGCCGAATAGGCACGAGCCGATTCGGTATTGAAAAATCTCGTTTACCGACTGATTTGCACTAATTAATTTTCTTAAATAAGCAAAATGCTGCAAAAAGGTTAAAACAATCAATTACCCAAGCAGAAAATAAAAACAACCACAATCACACACGAAACGGTGATTTTAACGTGAAAAATCTCAAATCGGGTAAAAATCACGAAACCACACCAGGTCTAGGAAATCAAACACTATAAAATCGTTGGTTACAAAGAAATTTTACAACCCCGACGTTCCACGCACAACTAATGGTAGTAAACCTATTTTTGCCAAATCCACGTGCACCAACTCCTATACTTGATCGCCGTTGGAACCTACCACCGGACTTCAATGCTGACAGGCTCCTCCACCAGGCTTCAACACTTGAGAATCCTCTCAAGCGACTCCACGAATCTTAACTGATTGTTGAAGCTTTGATTGACTTGATGATTGGCTTGATTGTGCGGAAGCTAAAGAATCATCAAGCTGTTGTAGACTAGCTTTCGCGTATGTAGACTAGCTTGCGAGTTTGATGGAATAATCTACAAGGCTTGTGGAGGCTAGGTTTTCATACAAAATAAAATAATGAAGCTCTAATAATAAGAAGTCTTAGTTGCCTATTTATATTCAACTACCAAACCCTAGCGCTGCTGCTTTAAAATCTATCTCGCCGAAGACCGCTCGAGCGGTGAAGCCTGCACAGCAGTTATTTTGTTGCAGAATATAATATACCGAGAGGTGTAATAGATCACTCGATGGACCACTCGAAGAGTCTGTCAGACAGTTTTACTCCGCGAGTTATTTTTTGATGTTTTCTGCTCCTTTTTGCGTAGCCCTGCAATATTAAAATTAAAACTCGAACACGACATGCGTCAAAATATCAATGAATAAAATAAATAATTTGCATAAATATTTATCACAGATTTACCAAACTAAAAACGAATTAGACCGAGATCAAAATCCGTAACAATCTCCCCCTTTAGCAATTCTGTGACAAAACTCAATAAGCCAACAAATCCAATTAAACAAGCTAGCAAAACAATACCAAAAAAAAAAAATTCAGAAACGACACAAACAAGAACACTTCCAAAAATAAAAATAAAAACTCCCCTTCAAACAAAACTCACAAAAAAAAAAACTCGACTCCGACTCCGACTCTGACTTCCCCTAAACCAAACATCTAAGCCTAAGCCCTCAATTTTCTCCCCATCAAACTTTACACTATCTCCCCCCTTTTTGTCATGAATTGAGAACAAAAATAAATAAATCTTTTTGAGTAGGAAACAAGATTAAAGAACAAGTATAAGTTCTACACATATTTGCGTTCACTTAAAATCACAAAATCTAGTCAAATTAATTAAAATACACACAAAATCCAAAATATCCTATATTCATATATGAACGAATATACTCAAAGAAGATTCTATATGAAGCAGTGTGTGTGTGTGTGTGACTTGAAAAAAATTTAAGATTTCAAGATCAAATTTTGCATGAGATCAACATGACCGAGTCACGTTTATTTATCTAAAATCAAGAGTGTCACAACGTCAAACCAGTTTTGACTCAATTCACTTCAGGCCAACTCTCCCTCAACTAAAGACTTCAAAAATTTTCTTTTTTTTTTCTTTATTTTGATGCATTCATAGGCGACTTTTACACTTGTACGAACGAAAAAGCAAAGTTCACATAGGTAGTCATTTCCTAAGAAAATGTTGGCACAAAAACAAGGTGGCTGCACACTAGTACGTACGAAAAGACAAGGTCCACATATGTAGTCATTTCCTTAAGCCAAACATACAAAACAAAAAGAATGAGGGAGTGTAAACATTAAGATCAAATGGGTCGTCACTATGTGGTCATTTTGTGACAATTTTAAAAAACTGAAAGATAAGAGAGACTCATAGATAAATAAATCCCAAGAGCGAATGATCCATGCATCTATCAATATTCAAGTGGTGAATAGAATAGACTTATCTCTGAAAGCGTTCTATTCACTATGAACTAGATTACCCAAAAAAATGTGGTAGTTAATCTCAAAACCTAAATTAAGGAATTTCAACCAAATAAATTAATGCACAGAAAAGCACTCAATCTTTAATAAAATCCCCCACAATTTTTTTTTTAAAAACGACAAACAAAAAAAACTAAAAACTAAAAAAACTCAAACACACAAAACAAAAAAAACAAAATCCAAAACAAACTAGGGACTACGACTAGCTAAAAAACTGTCTATATCACTCTTACGAATCCAAACTTTATTGAGTTTGAAAGGCACCTGTTTTCGGGTGGAAATTTAATTTTTTTTAGGTTGTTGTGACATGTCAAATCCGAGTCCACACGGTTCACGCAACCTAGTGCAGTGAGGTCTGATGAGTCCCTTTATACCACAGTGATGAAAAATTCCGTTTACCGACTGATTTGCACTAATTAATTTTCTTACCTCACCATGTAAAATGGTGGTTCTACCTGTCTGATTCTTTCACTTTTTACTTTCTTTGGCTGAAAAACTTACAGATAATCTTTTTGAGCTTATGCCACTTTCTGTTTTTACAAACTTTAGTGCTGACTCAGATAAAATTGGTTGGCTAATTTTTTTTTTCCTTTATACTGTTTGCTTGACGAAGCACCCGTGAATCTAAGTCCACTCCTGTCAGTCACCGTCTTTTGTGACCCAAGCATGCCATCCAAAGCCATAGTACATGCATTCAATTTCTTGAAAGTAGTTGAGCATTTAACAGATATTTTTCAAATTTAATCAATTTTAATTCAAGATTAGTTTTTAACTCAATACAAACATGCAACTCTTTTTAAAAAAATTCAATCCTGATTTGTCTAATTTGACATAATTCAGACAAGTCATTTTTTTTATTTTTCACATTTTGCAAATTTTTCACATAAAATCTCCCTGGTTGATTTTAACTTCACAACCTGGTCTTGAGTTTCAGTTAGCTCGTGTTTGACACAATCTCTCTCTTTTTCACACAATTTATATTTTTTAACCAGTTTTGTATTTTGTTTGGTCAACTTCAAACACTCTCTATAAAGTCTATTATAAGTTTGTTGAAGAGTTTCATCATCCTCAAACTCACTGTCCGTTTCACTTTCTTATTTTTCAAATTTATTTATAGAATTTTTATTTTCAGACTCAATAGACTCCTCCTGAACAAAAGCAACAAAAGTTACAATTTCACCAGCATCATAATCAGATTCCTTCTCATTACTCGTGTCATGCTCACTCTCGTCATTCAAAGTGACTGCGAATTCTTTTTGTTTCTTTCTAAGAAGGTTCGGCCATTCTTTAGCCATATGTTTATATCCTTTGCATTCATAACATTTGATTTCAGAAATTTGGCATTTCGACCATTTTTTAATAAAATTAAACATATTTTTAGTTTTGTATTTACCGTGCTTCTTTAGTGATTTTTGTTCTTGATTAGGCTTTTTAGTTTTTAAAAATTTTATAAATTTCTTCACAAAAATAGCCATCATCTCAGGGTTTAAATCATCATCAGAATCACTTGCAGAATCTTGAGCTGAAGAGAAAGCTAAATTTTTTTAAAATTTTTTTAAAATTTTTTTCTTTGAAAATTTAGCTCATAGGTTTGTAGGTTTCTAACTAAATCTTCAATAGAAATAGAATTGATATCTTTACTCTCTTCTATTGCTGTGACTTTTTGTTGGAAACGTTCGGGTAAAAATTTAAAAAATTTTCGAACGATTTTAGAAGTTAAAAATTTTTCACCAAGATTAAACGAGACATTCACAATATCATTTAATTTTGCATAAAAATCGTCAAAACCTTCATCGTCTTTCATATGTAGAGTTTCAAAATTTGTTGCGAGACGTTGAAATTTTGAGATTTTTACGGTATCAGTCCGTTCGTGAGTGATATGAAGAATATCCCATGTTTCTTTAGCCAAGTCATGCGTATTAATTCTACGAAACTGATCTTGTGTGACTCTACTAAAGATAGCATTTGTAGCTTTGCTATTCCAACTTGCATCCTCAAAATTTTTTCTGTCCCATTTAACCACAGGCTTAGGGACGATTACACCATCAACAACACTGGTGGAAGGCTTGTAACCCTCAACAATAGAAAACCAATCTCTTTCGTCAATAGATTTCAAAAAGGCTCTAATCATAACTTTTCAAAATGGGTAATTATGGCCGTCAAGAAGAGGTGGTCGACCGGTCGAAATGCTTTCTCTAAGAAAAATCATTTATTGCAAATCAGTCAATGGATCACACAAAAACAATTTCAAAATTTTTTTTGTGACATGATCTGATACCAATTGAAAAATCCCGTTTACTGACTGATTTGTACTAATTAATTTTCTTAAATAAGCTAAACGCTGCAAAAAATTTAAAACAATCAATCACTTAAGTAGAAAATAAAAAGAATCACAATCACACATGAGACGGCGATT
Organism: Heliamphora exappendiculata; assembly: GCA_034768845.1. NCBI lineage: Eukaryota > Viridiplantae > Streptophyta > Magnoliopsida > Ericales > Sarraceniaceae > Heliamphora > Heliamphora exappendiculata. Next base: position 16,419 of record JAOTRH010023541.1, on the reverse strand, counting down.
TTAACGTGGAAAATCCCACATCGGGTAAAAACAACGAGACCACACCAGGTCTAAAAGATCAATCACTATAAAATCGTTGGTTACAAAGAAATCTTACAACCCCGACGTTATACCCACAACCAATGGTAGTAAGCTTATCTTTGTCAAATCCACGTGCACCAACTCCTGTGCTTAACCGCCGTTGGAACCACCACCGAACTTCAATGCTGACAGACTCCTCCACCTGACTTCAATACTTGAGAATTCTCTCAAGCGACTCCATAAATCTAAACTGATTGTTGAAGTTTTGATTGACTTATTGATTGACTTGATTGTGCAGAAACTAAAGAATTATTAAGTTATTGTAGACTAGCTTTCGCGTATGTAGACTAGCTTGCGAGTATGATGGAATAATCTACAAGGCTTGTGGCGGCTAGGTTTTCTTACAAAATAAAATAACGAGGCTCTAATAATAAGAAGCCCTAGCTGCCTATTTATATTCAACTACCAAACCTTAGCGCTGCTGCAATAAAATCTATCTCGCCGTGGACCGCTCGAGCGGTGAAGCTTGCACTGCAGTTATTTTGTTGCAGAATATAATATACTGAGAGGTGTAATAGACCGTTCGATGGACCGCTTAAGCAGTGTGTCAGGCGATCTTACTCCGCGGGCTATTTTTTGATATTTTCTGCTCCTTTTTGCATGGCCCTACAATATTAAAATCAAAACTCGAAGAAGATAAGCGTCAAAATATCAATGAATAAAATAAATAATTTGCATAAATATTTGTCATAGATTTGTCAAACTAAAAACGAATTAGACCGATGTCAAAATTCGTAACAGGTATGACTCAAACGGATTCTGCAAAAAGATAAGGGTTGACCCGAACTCACAATCCACGACCCATGACCCACGTACCTCGAACCTCAAACCATAGGCCCAGGCCCGGGCCCAGACCCGGCCTGGCTTGGCTAGCTGGCCGATTGGTCGAATGGGCGGGTTGCAGCAACAGTAGTGCGCACGTGCACGCGTGTGGGGTTTGGGTCGAACCCACCGTTAGGTAGATCCTCCCCTATTCACAAAACTGGATACCTCCAAGGGGTACACCCCTTAAGCTCAATTTGGCTTATATAAGCCACTACTCAAAACTCTCCCAACCAATATGGGATTGAGCTTAGTTACCATTATTTTGCCAACTTCAATGGCACATTTTTTGAGTCAATTTTTCATTCACCCATTAATGATTTTGAATGCCACAAATTCATGATTGCTCTACTCATGGAGATAAACAAATTAAAACTTAAAATTATCAAAAAAGATTAATCCTACACAAAGATAATTAGCTTCAAAGTTAACTAAAAATCATATTCTAAATTTTCAAAACTCAGTTTTTTTCAACAATCCTCCATATGAATTGAATTTGACAGAAAAAAAATGTAACAAGATGAAAACACAGAAAAAGTTCAATAAGAAAAATTCTACGTAGGATATGTAGTTTTTGGCTTTGAACCTTCCCTTGTGAAAAATTATTGGACTTACTAGCTAATCAATGAACGTGATGTCTTGAACTGTTCAGCCGTTTGTGTAAGGCAATACAATAAAGTTCACACAAAATTTGTCTAAACACAGCTAGGTTCTCACGGTTGTGCCCATTTTGGCGCTAGGAACATTCTGGTTTCATAAGTGCTATTAGAGAATATAACTTTAGCATTCTCACAGAAGTGAACCCTTCTCACTCATATGGGATATTCTTATTAAGAGTATCCAACTATATCCCACTTGAATTTCAATACATAAGAACCATTAAAAGTATAGCTTAACCTAATAACGCTACAGGTATCACTGTATTATCATAAGAATGAATATGAGATTTTATCTCCACGGTCATAATAATGAGTCACACAATTCGGTTGTCATTTGAACCTAGATCTTGGGATCTTCAGTCAACTAGGTTGGGTTGCCATTGAGGCGACTCTTAATTCATAAGCTGTAAATCCATTCCCCTTGATAAATAACTAACTTGCTCTCCGCTTTAGCCTTTAGTTAATGGATTTGCTATATTATCTTTAGACTTATATATTCAATGGAAATTGTTCCACCGATAGCAAGTGTTTCACAGTATTGTGTATGCGACGCAAATGTCGAGACTTATCGTTATAGATATTATTCTGTACCTCAACCATTGCTGATTGATTATCGCAATGTATGCAGATAGCTGGCACAGGTTTAAAACACATAGGGATATTTTCTAAAAATTGACAGAGCCACTTAGCTTCTTCTCCAGCTTTATTTAAAGCAATAAACTCAAACTTTATTGTGAATCTCGTTATACACGTCTGTTTAGATGATTTTCATGACACAGCAGCTCCACCCAAAGTGAATATATATCCACTTGTGAATTTTGAGTCATTAGTATCAGATATCTAACTTACATTACTGTACCATTCCAGTACAACTGGATATCGAGTGTAGTACAACACATAATTTTGGGTGTATCTCAAATATCTTAGTACCTTTATAATTGCATGTCAATAGTCAGTCCGAGAGTTACCAATATACCTGCTCAATTTGCTCACAGCATATGCTAAGTCGGGTTTCGTACAATTCATTAAGTATATGAGACTCCCAATGATACGAGAATATTCTAATTGTGATATGCCGCTATCTGTATTCTTAGATAAATATTGATTTATATTTACAGATGTCCTTGCAATGCGGGTGTCACCCTTATCAAATTTTTTAAAAATTTTGTCAACGTAATGTGACTGAGATAAGGCATTTACATCAGATATTTTTTTGATTTTCATCCTTAATATAACATCTGTATTCCTATATCTTTCATGTCAAACCTCTTGTTTAACATATTCTTGGTAGTTTTAATCATAAAATTATTACTACCCAAGATTAGTATGTTATCAATATACAAACAAACAATGACATAAACTTTGTCAGTGTCTTTCACATAGACACATTTGTCACACTCATTTATTCTGAAATCATTTGACAGCATTACACTATCAAATTTTTTATGTCACTATTTAGGTGCTTGTTTTAACTCGTAAAGGGACTTAACAAGCTTACAAACCTTTTTCTCCTGTTCCGGAGCTGTAAAATGCTCAGGTTGTTCCATATAAATTTTTTCATGTAAATCTCCATTTAAGAAGGCTGTCTTAACATCTACTTGATGTATTTCTAGATTAAATAATGATGCAATAGAAATCAAAATCCTAACAAAAGTTATTCTGGTCAAAAGAGAGTAAGTATCAAAATAATCCATCCATTCAGTTTGCCTGTATCCCTTAACTACAAGCCTCGCCTTGTATTTCTCAATTGATCTATTTGCTCTTATTTTTCTTTTGAATATTTATTTATATCTAAGAGGTTTACAATCAGGTGGAAGATCCATCTGTTCCCAATTATGATTTTGTAAGATAGATTTAATTTCACTATTGATTTTCTCTTTCCACAAAGGTGCATCCGGAGAAGACATTGTAGCCTTAAAAGTTTGAGGGTCATTTTCTAACAAAAATGTTAAAAAAATCCAGACCAAATGATTTGGATGTTCTAATTTGTTTACTATGTTTAGGTTTATCATCCTCTTTCAATCCTTGATCCCCATCTTCTACTTGGCTATTGCCTACTACAATTTCATAAGTTTTTTTAAGAGCACGAAAATATATGTTCAAAGAACGATGTATTTCTAGATTCGATGACTTTATTTACTTGAATATCAGGATTATCACTTATGCGTATCAGAAACCGATATGTACTACTGTTCTTTGCATATCTAATAAATATATAATCAACAGTTTTTTGTTCAATCTTGATCCCTTTTAGGATCTGGAGCCGCTACCTTAGCTAAACACTCCCACACTCTTAAAAATTTATAGGAATGTTTTTGACCGTTCCATAATTCATACGGAGTTTTGTTTATTTTTTATGGGATATTTTGTTGAGAATATAATTGGCAGAAAGTATTGCTTTCCCTCCACAAGTTCTGAGGTAACCCATAACTAATGAGTAAAGCATTCATTATTTTTTTTAAAGTCTTATTTTTCTGTTCAGCAACTCCGTTTTGCTGTGGAGTATAGAGAGCTGTGATTTGATGGATAATTCCATATTGTAATCAGAATTCACCGAAATGTGATTTATATTCACCTCCCCTATAACTCCTTAAGGCTTTAATATTTTTGCCAAGTTGGTTCTCAACCTCTATTTAATACAAAATAAAACTTTGTAAGGTTTCATCTTTGCTCCTTAGCAAATACATATAATAGTACCTAGTACAATCATCTATAAAAATGATAAAATACTTTTTGTCTACTCGTGTTTAAACAAATTTCAAATTACATATATCACTATGGATTAAACCAAGAGGCCCGATACTTTTTTTCATAGAATGGAAATGCGCTTTAATTAATTCAACTTCTACACAAGTTTTACATTTATAATTTGAGTCAATATCAAATTTAGGTAAGTAATCCATGTTAATTAATTTACTCAACGATTCAAAATTAACATGTCCTAATATATTATGCCATACATAAGAAGACTCAAGTATAAGCAGAAGATGCAGTAGTATTATTAAATTTTGAAATTATAGTAAAAGCATTTATGTAACAACCCGGACCTGGGGTCTCACTCTCAAGATAAAAGTCATACATACATTAAATATAATTGGCAACAGGCTTACAACACACGGTTCCAACATCAAAACATGTAATACATTACATGATCTAAAAAGAAACAAAAAGGAAGACTACAGCTCTTCTGCCTCAATCGACTCCTCCTAATCAACTTGCGTGATTATATGTACTTGAAAAACGTTTTCAAATCCTACACCGTAAGCCAAAGCGCAGCAAAAACTAGATAAATATGAAATAAAAGCTAAACATGCTAGTAGAACAATACGAAAGTTACGACTCTCTTGAGCCTCAAAAATGATTTTTTCATAATCAAAACGAAATGCAAAGGATATGAAATTTTTTGACTCATACGAGCCTCGAAAATAGTTTTCACAAAAAAATCACAAAGATTTGCATACAGTCATCTAATGCACCCTCTCAGACTTTCACCGAAGAACCGCAGCGCCATCTAATGCATCGTCAACCAAAGTTAACATTCACCCAACCATGTGCAACACACGCAACACACGCAACACATGCAACACACGCAACACATGCAACACATGCAACACATGCAACTTCAGTATGAATGTTCAGGACCATTTTTCTACCCCTTATCATGTATCTTCAGGACCACTTTTCCATCCCTCATATGCATGTTTAAAACCAAAGTTTTAATGCGTAAAATCGTGTATGAACACCACATTTCACATAACAACATCATCCACCAACTGTAGAGACCAACAAATAATAACACGAAACTCAACCCCAATGGTTAGCTCCAAACCTCTAAAAATAAATTTGGTTTTTCACAAACGTTTTCACAAAAAATCTATTTTCAAAACACGCCTTTTTAAAAACCACGAACCCAAACATGTCCAACACGACAGAAAAAGATAGAAAAATACCAAAAACACCACCAACAGAAGTTCAGTCGGCTAAAAACCACCATTCAGTCGACTAAAAAGCTACTGGAACCAAGTCAGTTGACTGAACCCTCTTTCAGGCCATTCAGTCGACTGGATCAACTCCCTCAGTCGACTGAATGTCGGAGAAAAACTCTAACCGATGAAAAACTCCACAGATCCACGCATAAACCCAAATCAAACTAACCAAACTCGCATTTTATGAAACCCCCGGACATACACGAGTCCATAACCTCGAAAGAAACCATAAAACACCTTTTAAAAACCTTTTTGTCCAACAAAAAATAACCAAACACGATTTAAAGAATAAAAACCAACTTTTACGAACATAAAACAACTTTTCATGCATTTTTAAATAGTAAAAGTTAATACAGTTCCATGTAACACCCCTTTAAGACATGAGAATTTAGGATCTTATCTCGTTGAATTAAAAACACGATGCCTCAAATTTCGTAAAAAATGAACTTCGTCAGAACGAAATTTCGTTCGGATGAACGCAAAGTCCTCGGCATAGATATCAAGGATCTGTTATTTGATTGCCAAAAACTAAGTTCCGGGCCCCCAAAAAGTTAGAGAGAAGGCAGAGATTTTGGTTTGATTTCAAAAGATTGAGAGAAAATATCTAACAAATATTTAAGCCCAACGGTCCCTGAATCTAACCGAACATGCATTTATAAGCCTAAACATGCATCAAACGCATATAAACATACTATTCCAACATGGTTAAAACAAATTTTAACATACCCAAAAATACCACGAAAATTAAAACCGGTCAAGGTCTTACGACTCTACCCCCTTAAAGGAATTTCGTTCCCGAAATTCGCCACGAGGTCAAAAGAAAACAATACCATCGATTACAATCGACACATGCATGATAAGAGGTTTGCCAAACCACCCCTAGGATAAAGCCAAATGTGGTTATAATGAAACAAAACTCTAAACAGCGGCTAACTACCTCAAAGACACAAGATCTATAAACTCGTCCCAACCCCACATTCTCACCGACTGAGGTCTCCACACACAACGCACTACCCACGGAGGCCATATCCCACTCCAAAGAAGATGAAATGAAGAAACACGATGCTCCTGTGTCAATAATAACATTGTCCCATAGTCTGCACACTAAGAAAGTACCTCTGTTCACTGGAGCAGCTACATCATCAGACACGACCGGTGTCTTTGAAGAATTGGGACCTATAAGGGCGTATACTCGGTCCTGTGTCATTTTAATCTATTCACCATAACGCAGGAATAACTTGTAATAACCTGTACCATGACAGCTAATAAAAATAAGACACGTGTCACTCCTTAGAACAATATATTATGTAATAGTTCGTAGAAAATTTGTAAAAATAAAATTTTTGACAAATAATAATATAGCAATAAGAATTTTAAATATTTCTAGATTTCTTTGCATATATATTTTGATAGGATTATAAATAAGATTCTGGATAAGATCAAATCAAAGGCAATGATTAAAGAAGATTTGGATAAGATTCTGGATAAAATCAAATCAACGATAATGATTGAAAAAGATTTGGATAAGATTATGGATAAGATCAAATCAAAGGTAATGATTGAAAAAGATTTAGATAAGATTATGGATAAGATCAAATCAAAGGTAATGATTGAAAAAGATTTGGGCCAGCCTATAAAAGGCACTTGGTGGCAACATATCATCACATATCATCTCTCATACACAGTGAGTTTTTAAGCCAAACACGCAACGCCACCACCACCGTGAGCTCGACGCCGCTCAGCCACCGCCGTCGCTAGACGCCGCCGACACCACCCACGCCGCCGTCAGCCTCCACCACCATCCCCGACCACACCATTTCTCTCTCTATTATGTAATCTCTCTCTCTCTCTCTCTCTCTCTCTCTATTATGCATTGAGATTTTATCACCGGAGGATTAAAAATTTTGGGATCAAGAACAAAGAGAGAGTTTTGTCATGCTTAAGTCGATGTGAGATGGTTAAGTATTATCTTGAACATAAATATAATATTATTTTGAATATAAATGCATGTGAGATGCTTAAATGTTATCTTGAACATAAACGCAATTTTATTTTGAATATACATGCATGTGAGAGTACTTAAGTATTATTTTGAACAAAAATGCATGAATTATGCTTTAAATTTGTTTTATATCCATCTTTTAATGCATGAAAAATTGTGATATCATGATCTTTTATTCAAATACACTGGCGTTTTTTTTTAAATGCTATCTCTACTTTTACAAAGCATGAGACTGTGAAATGAAGGTTTTTAATAATGTTATGCGGTTCCAAAGTGCCAAGTTACAAGGGTTTTCGGCCCTTTATATCCCATTAGGGGAGGTTGCCCGTTGAGCGGAGATTTTTGCCTTATAGGCTTTGCGGGTTATAAGTCCCGGACATCACATACCACTCGTGCTTGGTGAAGAGTGGCCCTCATTCCATCACGTTGTTAATCCGTGCATTGAGAATTGAGGTTACGGTACCGTCAGAACTCTCAGTCATGAGGTTGACGACTACTTGGTCACTGTTGGGTATGAGTGGTGAATGAGCTATGATTATTTTGCATTGTGGCGATTATGGCAGACTTTATTTTGAGATAGTGAATTTCATAACTTGTGGTTGTTGAGCCTAAAGTGCTACTTTTACAAAGATTGAGAAAAGTTTGTTATAACTTGTGAGATCCTAAAAACCTGATAAGGTTATTTATGAAATTTTGTAACAAGTGGATGCAAATCTTATTTTTTATGGAAAGCATGATGTTTTAGTAGAAGGACTATTTTTTTTATCTTGTTCATTATAATACTAAATGCACTCTACTTTAACCTTTGTGGTTGTTGATAGCAGGGATGGCTAAAGTTGGTCCACCACAGTCGTCAAGTTTATAATTCCAGGCTTGTAGTTAATATTTTTTTTGGTAAAATATACGTTGGTTTGGGGATACAAAATAGCGTATTCGAAGCATGTACAGTTGCTTATTTTCTATAAATAAATAATTCTAATTTGATAATTTTGTTTGATATACGCCGGCTTGGGTATATTAAAAAAATATAATCATATCATGTCTCAGCTGAATGCCTTTAGTCACTACCTTCGCTATAACGCGAAGGAAAAACTGTGTGATCTCAAGATGTGATAATTTTTTTTATCGATTTTGTATTTTTAGAAAGGGGTGTGACATAACTGGTGCACCTTCTGCGCTTGGTACACTGCCTCCCTAAGGACAGTTCCTGGAAATATGCTTTGGCTGGCCATACCCAAAACAAACTGGCAGTTCTCTCCCCTACGACTGAACGTACACTAGACCCTGGGACTGTTTCGACTATGGGTAATCTGCTACGCGATACCCAGGCTGCCTACACTAATAACAGACCAACTCCTATTGTTATGGCCTCCCGGACTAAGCCACTGATGGTGCTGGTACCAAAAAATGCTGTCGTGATCCAGATAGACAAGAGCTAGGGCCAAAGAACCTCTGCCACTTGTTGGAGTGCTCTCTTGATTGTGTTTATGCTCCACTCTGCTGTGCCCTGAATTCTCTAGGTCCACGAGTCTCATGTAGAGAGTTCTCGATCACTATTGCCGACTCTACTAACTCTGTAAAAATGCATAGCCTCAATCCTGCCACTCACTCCCTGATCACAGGCCTCAAACCCCTCTCAAACTCCCTCGAACGTAGCTCATCTATAGCCATAAATTCTGGTGTAAAATAGAACATGCTAGTAAACTTTGCATCATACTGCACAATACTTATGACCCGTTGAGTGAGAGCATAGAACTCCTCTCTATATAGATCCCTGGAGGAAGCAGGAAAGTATTTTTCCAAAAAAGCCCTCGTAAAAGTGGCCCACGTGCCCTCCACAGTATTTCTAGCAGATTTTGACCACTCATGGGCATCACCTCTCAGCTGGAAAACGGAAAAAGAAACCCTAAGATCTTCCTCAACTATCTGTAGTGTATCCAGGATCCGGGTCACAAGCTCCAACCACTCTGTAGCTACCGTGGGATCAGGATCCCCAACGAAGGTAGGAGGGTCAAGACGTCAAAACTCTTGCATCACAACAGTTGCCCTTGGTTCAGGCTATCTCTCTTCCCTTAGCAGTCTCAGCTAGCTAGCAGATGGAACCTACCATCTCACGCAGCAACTCTAACGCGTTAATCGGTCCTCGGAGAGCATTTACATCCCCAACATCAGGGATCGACATATCCCCTTGGCCCAAACCATGGCCACGGCCTCGACTACGGCCTCGTCCTCTCCGCGCATATATCACTTCTATACAAAAGGAACATAGAACATAAGATGCAGCACGTCGCCTTAACATAAACCTTAACCACATAATCATGCTAACACTTAGCCACATATGATCATGCAAATACGTCTCACATACCGAGGAGAACCGACAAGAGTGACGCGTTAATTTGAATAACCTGCTTTGATTCCTTACCAGAAAACACGTCGGTTAAATGCATTTCTAACTTGACTTCCAAGTTTGTTAATTCAAATGCTCAAATGTAAGATTAATCAATCCTAAAGTTCAGCCCCATGCTCACATATACACAAAATTATCATGCTCAACAAGCTAACATGTTTACATTATCAAAATATTTAAACACATACAATCAAGCACAAGCAATCAATCTCACAAGGTGATGCACCCTCTTCCTACGGCTCTTAAGTATCCAAATCCAGAGCTCTAATACCATTTGTAACAACCCGAACCCAGAGTCTCACTCTTAAGATAAAAGTCATACATGCATTAAATATAATTTTTAACAGGCTTACAACACACGACTCCAACATCAAAACATATAATACATTATATGATCCAAAAAGAAACAAAAAGGAAGACGATAGCTCTTTTGCCTCAACTGACTCCTCCCGATCAACCTGCGTGATCATATGCACTTGAAAAATATTTTCAACTCTCACACTGTGAGCCAAAGCCCAACCGAAATTAGACAAACATGAAATAAAAACTAAACATGCTAGCAGAACAATATGAAAGTTATGACTTTCCCGAGTCTCGAAAATGGGGTTTTCATAATCAAAATGAAATGCGAAAGGATATGAAAATTTTCGACTCACACGAGCCTTGAAAATAATTTTCACAAAAAAATCACAGTAATTCACATACAATTATCTAATGCACTTTTTCGGGCTTTCACCGAAGGACTGCAATCTAATCTAATGCATTGTCAATCAAAGTTAACATTCACCCAACCATGCATAAATATTATGGTTCACATGCAGCTTGCACAACACACACAACACACGCAGCATATGCAACCCGCGCAACACACGCAACACGCGTAACTTCAGGACCTCTTTCCCGTCCCTTAGTATGAATGTTCAGGATCACTTTTTCGTCCCTCATCATACATATTTAAAACCAGAGTTTTAATGCATAAAATCGTGTATGAACATCACGTTTCACATAACAACGTCATCCACCAACCCTGGAGACCAACAAATAATAACACGAAACTCAACCCCAAGGGTTAGTTTCAAACCTCTAAAAATAAATTTAATTTTTCACAAACATTTCCACAAAAATTATCCTTTTTCCAAAACACACCTTTTTGAAAACCACAGATCCAAACACGTCCAATACGACAAACAAAGATAGAAAAACACCAAAAACACCACCAATAGAAGTTCATTCGACTGAAAACCACCATTCAGCCGACTAAAAAGCTACTAGAACCATGTCAGTCAACTAAACCCTCTCAAAGGCCATTTAGTCGACTGGATCAACTCCCTCAGTCAACTGAATGTCGAAGAAAAATCCTAGCCGACGAAAAACTCCACAGATCCATGCACAAACCCAAATCAAACCAACCAAACTCGCATTTTACGAAACCCCCAAGCATACACGAGTCTATAACCTCGAAAGAAACCATAAAACACCTTTTAAAAACCTTTTCGTCCAACCAAAAACAGCCAAACACGATTTAAAGAACAAAAACCAACTTTTACGAACATAAAACAAACTTTTTATACATTTTAAAAAGGTAAAAGTTAATACAATTTCACGTAACACCCATTTAAGACATGAGAGTTTAGAATCTTAACTCGTTGAGTTAAAAACTCAATGTCTCAAACATCGTGAAAAATAATTTTCGTTGGAACGAGATTTCGTCCAGATGAACGCGAAATTCTCGGTGTAGATATCAAGGATCCGTCATTCGATCGCCAAAAACCAAGTCCCGGGACCCTAAAAAGTTAAAGAGAAGGCAGAGGTTTTGATTTGATTTCAAAAGATTGAGAGAAAATATGTAACGAATATCTAAGGGCTGATATTTATAGGGTTCACCGAAAAAATATCTTTTTTTTAACCACAAAGCTCAACGGTCCCCGAATCCAACCCAATATGCATTTCTAAATATGAACATGCATCAAACGCATATAAACATACTATTTCAACAGGGTTAAAACAGATTTTAACATGCCGAAAAACACCACAAAAATTAAAACGGGTCAGGGTATCACAATTTAGTATGAATAAGCGGTCTCACAAATACCTTTTTTCAACAAATATTTCCTCTTTAGTAAGTACAAAATTATCAGACACAAAGACCAGCCTGAACCCATTTTTTCTCAACAAAGATCCTGACACTAGATTCTTTCAAATTTCTAGCACACGTAGGACATTATTGCGCTTCAACTGCTTGCCATAATCATTTCTTGTCCTTCCACCTTTGCAGTAGAAGAGTTCCCCGTGAATAGTTATTCTCCACTTGTCACTATTTGATAGGTGGTGAACATTTTCTGGTCTGCACACACGTGTCGGGTTGCACTGGTATCCACCCACCACTCTCTTGGGTTGGATCCAACCATGTTGACCTCGGACATCACTGCTGTTAGGTTCATATCAGACACATCAGATGAGAGATTCTTTATTTCAGCAACGTTGGCCTAAGAATGCTTCTGCCTCTTCAAGACATTTTTCTTGTCTTTGCGGCTACGGTAGTCTTTCGCCCGATGGCCCGGCTTATCACACATGAAATACTTTCTCTTGAATTTCTTAGAATCACCACCCTTTGTCTTTTGGTTGTGATTCTTCCGCTTCTTCCCTTTCTGAGCTTGTTCCACCACATTGGCCTTCGCCTTGAACTGGAACCCCTGTGACCCTTACTTCTCGACAATGCGGTTATCCTCCTTTATCTTGAGCCTCACAATCAGGTCTTTAATCTTCATTTTCTTGTGCTTGTGCTTCAGATAGTTCTTGAAATCCCTCTAAGACGGTGACAGCTTTTCAATAATTGTAGCCACTTGGAAAGACTCATTCAGTGTCATGCCCTCAACATGAATCTCAATCAGTGTTATACAACGTATTGTCCAAATTGTCCAGGATTAGTTGAGCACAAAAAGTCAGCATATTTTTATGCGTCGACTGCAGCCACAACCTACTTGTCACCCTCGTTCTTAGACAACGAATGAGCATCCTCTTGGAGAAATCACGCCAAACTCAGCGTTGTGAGGTAGAACAGCATCTTTTACTGTCACTTCTTGAAATCTTTCCCATTGAACTTTTCTAGTTTCTCCCCATGATTCACAGGAACCGTAGCCGGAATCGGGGCCGGAATAGAGGCTAAAATCGGGGTTAGAACAGAGGCTACCACAAGGGCAAAAGCAGCAGGGGTAGGGTTCATTCTATTGTCAATTTCGATTACTATATCTGCAAAAGCCGAATCAACACCGACATAGAATCCGATATCTTGTTTATTAAAACTTTAAAATAGTAAACTAAAATACTGTATCTCAAGTTTAATAACAACAGGTAAAATAAAGCACTACTTTAATTAAATATCGATATAATAAATTTTAGAATAAAAATAACACTGCGTAATCTGTTTTAAGATTGTTGGATTTTAGTGTTTTAAAAATAACAACAATTCTTCGGTTTAATAAAACCTAGAGAATACCATGCAGCAGTAATTAAATTATAGTAATCTAAAAATAATTTAAGAATAAAATAAAACAAAATTAATATAATTTATTTTTCTATTACAGAATAAGACAGCATGTGTAGAATTTAAATAAGCTCATAAGCATATTAGGAAAACAAAATTGGGGAAACAAAACACTGTTTGAAAAAATAGTTTTCTGTATGCAGGAAGAAAATGAAAAAAATAGTACCGAATTAAACAAAAAAAATGAGAACAAAATAAAAAACCCAAAATAGAAAAGATAATAGTATACTGGGTTTATTGTAGATACGGAATAGAACAAAGCTTAGAACAGTCTTGTAGAATGGATTGAGATTGAGTTCAACATTGAACGGTGTCTCCTTAAGACAGATTACGTCCCTGCGTCGGTGCTTGCAGTGGATCAAACGTCTTCCTCTAGGATAAAACGATCCCCGCGTGCAGTAGAAATACAACAAACTGCACACACAACGAACCTCATCGTGCTTGAACTTTTTCAAAGAACTTGGAGGGAAAATGTAAAAGCAGAGTTTCGACAATTGAGACTTGGAAAATGAATGCTGAAAATGGGTCTAGAACAGCCTTTAAATAGGTGTTCCATGTGACTATTCGCTTTAATCTGAATAGGTACACAGACACCGGTTCAGCCTGACGATTCGACCGCCCAAGAAGCACGAACCGGTTCGGTATGACTCCAACGGATTCAAATCCTTCAACGGTTCGAATTCGGTTTATAACGGTAACTTAATTTAAAATTTAAATAAATTAAATTTTAAATTCAAAATCTTAATTAAACATATTTTTTTACAAAAATATAAAAGTTGGCCCACAACCCATAACCCATGGCCCACGAACCCGCGGAGCCGATCGGTCCTGTGGGGTTTAGGTTGAACTCACCATTAGGTAGGTCCTTCCGTGTTCACAAAATTGGGAATACCTAAGGGCCACACCCCCTAGGCTCAATTTGGCTTATATAAACTACTCACCTAAATCTCTCCAAAACAATGTGAGATTGAGTTTAGTTACCATTTTTTTACTAATTTCAATGGTATATTTTTGGAGTCAATTTTTTATTCACATATTAATAATTTTGAATGCCACAAAATTCATTATTACTCTACTCATGGATATAAACAAATTAGAACTTGAAATCTTAAAAAGAAGATTAATTCAACACAAAGATAATTAGCATCAAAATTAGCTAAAAATTATATTCTAATTTTTTAAAACCTACTTTTTTCCAACAAAAAATAATAAAAAATTAAAAATAAAATAAAAACGAAATATAAAAACTAATCTCTAGAAAACCTTATTTAAACTCTTTTCTTATTTTAAAAGATAATAATATCCTACTTGATAACTTATTTGTTACCAATACCAGTTATATATAATGATAATAATCAAATATATAGAAAAGTAATTCTATCTAATTTTAACAAAAAAATATAAAACTAATTTTTTTATGAAACCATTCAACTTCAAAAAAGTTAGATTAAAAGTTAATTTACCAAACTACTTAGGGCTCTATTTCCATCTAGCTTTTTTATTTTATTTTTTTTTGTGTTTTTAGCAAAAAAAACTAGATTGAATTCAAAATAGATTATTTGATAACTTAGTTTTTAAGTTAGATTTTTTAAAATTAGTTGTTTGGATAAAAAACTCTTTTTTTTTTACTTTTTGTTCAAACAGAACAATTTTTTTCTTTTATATATTTAATATTAACAATTATGAGCTCGATTGGCAACTAATTTAAAAGTAAATTTTTTTTTTACGTTTATAGCTAAAAAGGTAAATTTAATTCAAAGTAGATTGTTTGGTAACGTAGTTTTTAAGCTAACTTTTTAGAAGTTGATTGTTTGGGTAAAAAGTTAATTTTTTTACTTTTTGTTCAAAGTAGATAATTTTATTCTTTTATATATTTAATATTAACAATTATATATAGTTGGTAGTGATAGACTAGTAGTAAATAAATTTTGAATAAGAGGTATTTTTATATTTTAAAAGTGGTAGGAGTTTGAATATAATATTATGGAAATTTGTGTTTTAATTTAATTTTTAAGCTTTTTAATTTTTTAATTTTTTTACCAAACAGACAATCTTAACATTTTAGCATTTCTACCCAAAAAACTAAAAAACCTAAGTTTCCAATCAAGCCCTATGTGCGTAATTGGTAACTAACTTAAAAGTTAATTTTTTAAATTTTTAGCCAAAAAATTAAATTGTATTTAAAGTAATTTTTTTGGTAATTTAGTTTTTAATCATGTTTTTTTGAAGTTAGTTATTTTGAAAAAAAGCTAGTTTTTTTATTTTTTGTTCAAAATTGATAATTTTATTTTTCTATATATTTGATATTAACAATTATATGTAATTAGTAATAGTAGTAAATAAGTTATCAATAAAGAGTATTATTATATTTTAAAAATGGTAGGAGCTTGATTTGAATATTTTGAGAGTTTGTATTTTAATTTAATTTTTAAAATTTTTAACTTTTTAACTTTTTTTTGCCAAACGAGTAAGGTTGATTTTTTTTTGCGTTTTTAACCAAAAAGTTATGTTACCAATCAATGCCGTAATTAGTAATTGTAGTAAATAAGTTATGAATAAGGAGTATTATTGTATTTTAAAAGTGATAAAAATTTAAATAGTATATTTTACAAGTTTGTGTTTTGATTTGATATTTTGAATTTTTAACTTTTTTGTTATTTTACCAAATGTGCAATTTTAATTTTTTAATATTTTTAGTCAAAAAACTAAAAAAACCAAGTTACCATCGGCCTTTATTTTCAATCAAAATCAGTTTTTCTTTGGTTAAGAAAACAAAACTAAAAAATTAAGGTACCGTTTGGTAACGTTTATATTTTCTGTTATATATATATATATTTTAAAAAATTTTATAAATCGTAAATAAAAATATATTTGGTAATTATTTTTATTTTTAAAAAATTATAAACAGTTTTTAAAAT
>JAOTRH010023530.1:0-21837 GCA_034768845.1 Heliamphora exappendiculata | reverse complement strand
CTATCCACAAATAATCTGTCATCTAACATATTCACCCCAAGTAGCTTATAGCAACTTATTTCAAAACCAATTCAACCCTTTTACAACTAAAGCAATTGAACATTTGGTGGTGAAAACATAAATCACGATATAATTTTAAAGAGAGAGCTAAATGGAAACATACCAGAAATTCTAATTTAGCAAGGGCCAATGAAATGGCATATGATTAAAGAAAGGGAAGATATGAAATCCCTAAAATGCTTGATGGTTAGCAGCTTGAAGATAAAAGAAACTAGTTACAAGTTACTTATATCAATTGTCGCAAGAAAATTACAAGGAAATAAAATAAAATAGAAAAGATAAAAGAAAAAGATAGGCAGGCTTGTCGATGCGTGTAAGAGTCCCTTTATCGTGTTTATTCTTGGCCTTTTATAGATTAATCTATTAATCGTCCATAACTGCCTTTCATAACCGTCTTTGTCATGAACCATTTCTCGCTGATTTGAATAGTAGGTAGCTCATTATGGGTCCACTCAGTTAGTGGGCAGTTATGATTTATCTCCACGATCTAGTAATGCAAATGTTGTGCTTTGTGACACATGTCTAATATCAAGAACTGCTCATTCGAGAGAAGTAATCAGTTAATATAGGCATCAACAAAGAATATTGATGAGCCTTTCACTTAAGCTCCTATGTTATTTTACCATCGATGAGTTCTTATAACATTTACTGACTATTTAATTCCTTTACAAGCTTCGAAAGGTATTTTTAATATAAATAACTCATTTATGGCTTGGGCATAGATTCTATTAATATTGATATTTTAATCGATGGGTCATTGATTCTTATCGAAAGGATTTGAAGAAATGTGGTGTAAACAGTTGGATACACGAGGTATTCCCGTCGAGCATACTTTTTAATCAATAATCTAACTGCAGTGCATCCAGTTCATCGATTATTGAAAGATTAGCTAGTTATATCCATAAGACTGTTGGCTACCTTGCCCAAATCAATCTCCCCATTTTTGAACGAAGATATTGCAACAGTGAGCAACGACGAGTAACAGATTGTGCAACGGTGAGTGACGAACGACGCAGTGGTGAGCACTGCAACGGTGAGCGATGAATGGCATGACGGCGAGCAATATATTTGAAAAACTAAGATTGTGTTTAGATTAGCTTTTTTACGGGTTTTTTTGTTTTTAATAAATCTTTTTCAACATTAGCTTGTACTTTTTAAATTTTTTTCATTATTAAAAAAGGGAAAAGTAAAAATTTTTGATCAAAAATTTTTAAAAAAAATTCATATAAGACGAAAAAAAATCCAACTTTGTATGTTTTTTGATTTTTTTATAGTTTTTTTGTTTTTAATAAAATTTTTTCAAAATTAAACATAACGGACATACTTTTTAGATTATCTCGTTACGAAAAACAAGAGAAATAAAAATTTTAAACCAAAACAAAAAGTAAAATTTTTAAATTAAAATATAAAAAAATTCATATAAAATAAAAAAAAAGCTCTAAAAAATCAAGAGAGAGCTGTAGAGAAAGTAGCAGAGATGAGGCAAGTATATATGACGGTGCTTGCTTATTTATAAGGACGTGGAAGCACAAATCCCCATAAAAGTACTATGGACGGATCTTAGCCCATCATCTTGAAAAGTGGTAACCAATTGTTCCGATTTTGACTATAAAAGCTGCTGCGGTAAAATAAACTATGGCCCCGTTTGAATAGGAAAATTATTGAGAAATCTGCTGTGGTCGATATTAAAAAATATTAATATATTAAATAGGTTATATTTATTTTTTATTGATCCAATAAATATGCGTCCCTATTGTCCTATTTGAAGCATTTTGTGCTAGAAAATTGAAAAAAAACACTCTATAATGTCATGTGATGTTCCGTAATTACTGAATAATTACTCATTCGCATAATTGCTTTTTTGCTCGCGAGCGTCCATTTATTCTAATTTTTTAATTTTTTTAGCTAAATATAAAAACAAATCAACATAGTTCTTTTTGGCAAAAAAAATTAAATTAAAATATTAATTTTTATAATATTTTATTCAAACTCCAATCACTTTTAAAAAATAATAAGATTCCTCGTACATAACTTGTTTACAATTACTACTAACTACATATAATTGTTAATATCAAATATATAGTAGAGCAAAATTATTTAATTTGAACAAAAAATTAAAAAATTAATCTTTTACTCAAATAACTAATTTAAAAAAAATTAACTTAAAAGATGTTAACAAACAACCTAAAACTAGCTTAACAAACAATCTACTTTGAATTAAAATTTAGTATTTTGCTAAAAATGTCAAAAAAAATTAAAAAAATCTAACTTTTAAACTATTTGTCAATTGGAGACTTAAAATTACTTTAAGCAAAAAGATAAAAAATTTAAAAAATTTAAGTCAAAAAAAGTTATTACAATTTTTAAAAATTATTTTTATATAGTTTTATTTTTAATATGTATTTTTATTTAATAGATTTAGACAAGTAAATTTTCAAAATATAATTTTTATATAAAATGAATATGTATAATAAAAATTATAATATTAAAAAAAATATATATAAGAATTTTATGTAAAAAGTTTAAAAGTTAAAAACTAATAAATAAAAAGACAAAAAATTGAGACTGAAAAACGAGACTTTAACAATTAAGCAAGAAGGAAAAAAAAAACTTAACTTAAAGCAAATTTCCAAACAAGACCCTAACACATTCTTTCCATCCCACTTTGCTTTTCCTTCTTTTCTCTCCCCGTCCCATTCGTTCGTTGCTCCATTACTCCATTACTCTCTCTCTCTCTCTCTCTCTATATATATATATATTTTTTCTTTTTCAATGTATCTTCAACTATTAGGCGGTGAATAATAGTTAAAAAATAAATAAATATTTATTTTAAAAATATATTAATATTTATAAAAAAAATACTATTTTTAAAAATAAATTAATATTTAAAAAAATTATTTATATTATTCTATTATTGACCGTCTAGTAAATTGTAGTTAGCGTATCCCTATTATTCTATTAGGGTGACTCTGGAGACACCTTAATTAAGTTAATTAATCACCAATTTTTTTGGCTAATTAAGTAATTGTCTAATGTTCCATTTCAACAAGATTTTAAATTTATAAAATAATTTATAATATATAATTACATATTAATTATGTAAGTACTATATTAATAAAATTAAAATAATTTATAAATATTTATTTTTAGGATAATAAATTTATTTATTTATTTATTTTATATTTTTAATGTACTTTTACTTTTTTTATTTAATTTGTTTTGTACTTATTTTAATGAGAGCAGCTTCTCTCCGGTCCAATGATGGGCTAAAGAGATTCCGTGTTATTTTTTTTGAATTCAAAATAGATTCACTTTGATGATTCGAACTATTTATTTTATTGTTCTAAAAGTATATATTATTAATGTAAAAATTAAATTAATCGAATATTGGTAACTCACTTCACAAATTAGGTTTGTGTTAAGAAAAAAATAAACTTTAATTTCTATATTATAATTTATTTTAAACACATGTAATTTATTAAAAAAATTACTAATATCCGATCAACTTAATTTTTTATAATAATAATATGTACGATTAAAATAATAAAATAAACAACTCAAATTATCGAAACAGGTCCGTTTAAAAACAAAAAAATAAAACTTTACTTCTCATAGTCCAATAAACAATTGGGGAGAAGCCATGTTCTATTTTAATTCTTTCATTAGGTAAATTAATAAATATAAAAATATTCACAACAAACTTTTTTTAAATGGAAAGCCATATCTAAGGCCTCGATTGATAACTAGCTTAAAAGTTAGTTTTTTAATTTTTTGTATTTTTAGCCAAAAAATTAAATTGAGTTCAAAATAAGTTATTTGATAACTTAACTTTTAAAAAAGCTAATTTTTTTTAGAAATTGGTTGTGCGGGTAAAAAGCTAACTTTTTTAATTTTTGTTCAAATTAGATAATTTTAATATTAATAATTATATGCAATTGATAATAGTAGTAAATACGTTTATGAATAAATAATATTATTATATTTTAAAAGTGGAAGAAGTTTGATTTGAATATTTTAAAAATTTGTGTTTTAATTTGATTTTTTAATTTTTTAATTTTTTAATTTTTTTGTCAAACGGGTAAGATTAGTTTTTTTTTTTGTGTTTTTAGTTAAAAAAAAAAAACTAAAAAAAACAAGTTGCCAATCACGACCTTAGTCGTTTTGAAAACACAAATTTAAATTTTCCCCCTCATCTCCGCATCTCCAGGATTTGAATGGCGCTGTCAAGGAGCGGGAGAAGAGGGCTGTCCTTGGCAATATGGCGCTGGTGCATGGGAATAATGTAGAAGGAAACTTGCAGAGAATATCACTGGTTTATGAAAATATGGAGGATGATAGACAAGATAAGGAGCAGGCGGTGCATGGAAAGGAGCAGGCGGTGCATGGGAATCCAACGACGGATAGAAAGGTTGATGGATCAATTTCGGATACTCGGGAGACTTATTCTGAGACGGAGATCGCGGGATTACAGCTGCCTCAATATTCCCATGTGAGTATGGGGGACCCGAGTCAACTAATTCATAGTTTTGATATGGAAGGAGTACCGAGCGGGAAAATTGATTCTCTCCAATGGAAAAAAAAATTTCATTTAGATCCAATCATGTGTGGAGAAAATTTTTACAAGCAATCATTAATTGGGTCAACTCTACAAAGTGGTTCACAGCCTGCCTTGGAATGCTTAAATATGGAAGGGATTGGAAATTATTCCAAGAAGGAAGGGACGTTCACTGATACAATTCCTGATTTATCTCCTTCGTGCTTTATGCAACTGGATGGAATTCTGACTGCTACTCAATTACCCGCTATTCCCGTTAATGATAGTCAATACACTTCTCTGCGGAAGAAAAATTTTTGGGCGAGGAGAACTCGACATGCCTCCAGAACTGCTACTCCGCAATATCTTAAAGCAAAAAGCTCTAGTGAGGATACATCCAACGCAGACTCATCACTACCTCCCAAGAAGGCGAAACTCAGCAATATCATCTCATCAACCGTGAACACCGCGGCGACTCATGACCCAACATCTTAATTTTCAACGGGGGAGACCGCTCAGCGGCCCTGCCGATCGCCATGAGTCTTTTATGCTGGAACGTTCGAGGGCTTGGAAACCCTCGTTCTGTTCGTGCTCTTCACAACTTAGTGAAGACTCAAGTTCCCAACATGGTTCTTCTAATCGAAACAAAATTAGAAGTGGTTGCGACAGATTGGCTTCGATGTCAGTTAGAGTTTAAATGCGGGTTTCAAGTTAGCAAGCGGGGACTATGAGGGGGACTCTCTCTTCTCTAGTAAGACAACCTGACTGTCTCTATTAGGTCCTTCTCTTCCTACCACATTGATTGCGTGGTGTGCCAACCGGATGGTTCCCTTCAAAGACGTATTACTGGATTTTATGGACACTCAGAGGTAAAGGAGCGGGCTCACTTATGGACTCTTCTATGAAGGCTAGCTGGCCTCTCTTCTCTCCCTTGGCTGGTTATTGGTGATTTCAATGAGGTAATGTATACTAATGAAAAAGAAGGTCGCACTCTCAAATTTGAAAAGCAGATGGAGAAATTTTGGAATGCTATAAATGCCTGTCTTATTCGAGATGTGGGGTTCCGAGACAACAAGTTCACATGGAATAACAAAAGAATGGGGCACGAGAACGTACAGGAGCAGCTTGATCGGGCTTTTAGTACGAGGGGCTGGAGAACTCTGTTTCATAACTACGAGCTCTTCCATTTCACTTCCTCAGTTTCGGATCACCGATTGATCTTACTTAAGCCGATGGAACGAAGTCCAACTCGGCAATGGAGGCAAAATAGGTTTCGTTTTTAGGCAATGTGGACAATCGAATAATCAAGCAAGCCCATAGTACAGCAGGTTTGGACTGGGACAAATGATGAGGATCCGATCATCAACCTCTACAACCGGATCAATAGCACGTCAATGACTCTTAAGTCTTGGGGGAAGCTTATGTTCGGATCCATGGCATGCCAAATCAAGCAACAGCAGACAGAGCTGAACTCTATACAAGAGAGTTCCCAGATGGCTCATGATGCAGAAGGTGCACACGCTGGAAAAGAATATCAATGAGCTTCTTGAGAAGGAAGGAATTTAATGGATACAAAGATCCCGAGCAGTGTGGCTTACTCAGGGGGACAGAAATACGAAATTTTTCTACTCAAAAGCCAACTAACGAAGAAAACGCAACTTCTTTTCGATCTAACATGCTTGCGATTCTTAAACTAATAACAAGCATGGATTTATGGGATGAGCACATCAAGCTGCTAAGGAAGACACATTTCTGGTATACTTTGGATTCTTTACGCATTGGTAAGACGTCCATCGAAAGATGCAAGAAGTATGACAAGGTTGTTGTGAAGTTGATCGAGTCATTTGACCAAGTTACCAGCAGCTTCTCATTTGATGGGCATAAATTGGAACTTATGAGGGGTGGAATAAAGATAATTTTTGGTATTACTTGCGAAGATGAGAAGATGTTATCACCTAAGACTAGAAAGGAGTCAAGCTTTTTGCAACGGAGGGAAATTACATCAGGAAGATTGACCAGTCCATTCATAAAAAAAACCTACTAGAGCAAGCCATCATTGGACAGACGAAAGATGACATTGAGGATGTAGTGAGGTTGCTATGCATGCATATCTGTCTGACTTTACTTTTTACAACATCTGGTACAGCTATAGGATGGAATTTCTTGCAATACGTAGAAGACATCAAAGAAATTGTCACGCCCCAAACTCCGGGTCACGTGAAATACTCATAAACAATCATACAAACACCCAACCCGATGCTTACTCACAAATTAAAGCATACGTGCATTTAATATATCCGCCTAAAAAGACTTACGTTACACAGTTCTAATACCGAAAAAAATATGTAAACATACAGAGTTCAAAAGAACAAAAAAGAAGACTGTAACTCTTCCACCTCTCAAGCCACCCCGAATCAACCAGCATGACCGGTACCTGAAAAATATTTCAAATTCTACACCGTGAGCCAAAGTTCAGCAGAAACCAAATAAGCATGCAATATAAACAAAACATGCTCAAAAAACGAGGTGTAGTTTTCGACTCACACGAGCCATAAAATCGATTTTATATCTGAACTCATACGAGTTCTAGATGAAAACATTTTAAAACAGTTTTATACGAGGACTTCTAAGAACCTCAAGAAAAATAGTATTGAAAACGGTTTTGTATCACTACTCATCAGAGCCTAGAAAATAACTTGACATACAGACATAATACAATGCTTCACCAGCAAAGATAGACTCCTACGAGCCAAGACTTCCACTAGCCTCTCATGTAACACAGAACTGACTTTCACAAGCCTTATTAACGATTCTACCACATAGATAAAGATCTATACTCAAACACGCATCTACGGGATAAAATCGCAAACCACGGGATAATACCGCACATCACAGGATAACACCACACACCACGGGATAACACTGCATACCCCGGGATAATACCACATATCACGGGATAACATCGCACACCACGGGATAATACCGCATACCACGGGATAATACCAAACACTACGAGATAACAGCAAACACTACGGGATAACACCGAACCAACATATGTATATACAAAACCAAAACCTTAAATGCTTCAAGATCACATATGATCACATAGGACTACATACTTGTCCTGTAACATGCAAGAATAAAACTAACCATAGTTCTATAAGCACATAAATACGTATAACCACGACGTTCCACATAACGGCGCCACATAACCCGACACGACATCACATGCCACACACCCGTCATTCGCTCACCCGAATGACCCATCCGCTCACTGGGACAACCAACGATGTAGAAAACCAAAAATCTAACCCGGAGACCAACACCTGAATCTCCCACAAAACGGTTCTCGCCAGAAACCACCTTTAAAACAAACAACGGACTCACATGTCATGCACCCAACGTTGCACCAACCACCACGCACACAACCGTGCCTCAACACCAGCATGACGTGACTAACACCCTCTCCGTGACTTCAATTGACGGGACCTTATAATCCAGTCAAGTGAAAAACCACTAGAGGAGAGCAATCGATCGAGCCCCATAACCCAATCGACTAAGAGGCCACCACACAACCAACCAAAACCACCAAAACACCAAGCGCCCAACACAGGACCCCAGTCGACTGGACCCCCATCCAGTCGACCCAAACATGCTACTGGAAAAAGTACAAAAACACCCCAAAAACACTGGTCAGTCGACTGACCTCACGATCTAGTCGACTGAACCGTGATCCAGTCGACTAATCCCTCTGGTTCAGTCGACTGAACCCAGGCAGAAATGACCCCGAGCAACTGTTTCAGCCCTCCAAACCTCGAATCGAAGTCTCTAAACTCTCATCCAACAACCTCGAACATACACGTGCCCAAACCTAACACCAAAACCTCGAAAGAAACACCCTAAACACGATTTCATCCAACCGAAATCGACGAAAAATGGTTTTGAACCCAAAACCCAACTTTTGGAACAAAATCAAATTTCATGCATTTTGAAATGGAAAAAACACCAACGATTACACGTAGCTCCCTTATAAGAAACGAGAGTGTAGGATTCTACCTCGTTGAGTTAAAAACTCGACAACTCGATCCACGTGCAAAATCAAACTTTGTCGAAATAAAATTCTTTTCGGATGAACGCGTGCCCCCGATGCCAATAGCTGGGATCCGCTGTTGGATCGTCAAAAATCAAGCTCTGGGCCCCTGAGAAGTTAGAGAGAAGGCAGAGAGAAAATGAGAAAACTTAGCCAGAAAGTTTTTCAAAATATCTTTTGAAAATATCTAACGCCAGATATTTATAAGCCACAAAAATATCTTCTTTTTTTTAAATATGGATCACAGCGCCCAACGACATCGGGAACCAATCCTGCATGCATATCTAACCCCGAACATGCATAAAAATGCATATGAACATGCTGAAACAAAAACGGTGAACACGCGTCGAAAAATGCCAAAAAGTAAAACGGGTCAGGATCTCACAACTCTACCCCCTTAAAGGAATTTTGGCCCCGAAATTTAGCACAAGGTCAAAAAGAAACAAACCGTCGATCGCAATCGACATAAGCATTGGAGATGGTCAGCCAAACCATTCCTAGGATATAGTCAAACATGGTCAGGCATCCTAAATAACGACTAACTATCTCAAAGACACAGAATCTACAAATCACCTCAACTTCACATCCATACTAATTGTTGTGTCAACATAGCACACCACCGATGGAGTCCATCACCAACCCCCAACAGATGAAATGAAGAAATTGGCCTAAAGCCTGCATACTCAGAAAATACCTCTGCATAGTGGAGAAACATCAATATCATCAAGCAAGACCGGTGCCCTGGAAGAACTAGGAGTTGTAAGTGCATACGCTCGGCCCTGCGTCATTCTGGCTTGTCCACCATAACTAGGCACTGTCGGCTGCCGCACCAACTGTACTGAAGCACCCCCACGTGCAATCCAGGAAGTTTGAACTGCTGAATGGTGCTGACGATCCTGCACAAATGAACCCTCCGGTGTGCCTACAATGCTCGGCGCACTCTCTCTCTGGGGTCAGGTCCTACGGATATGTCATGTCTGACCACATCGATAGCAAATCGGTAGCTCCCTCCCCTGTGACAGATCCAATACAAAACTCTAGGACTGCCTCAACTATGGATCCCAAAACTGTCTCGGCTGCGGGCAATCTGGCACATGATGCCCCGACTGTCTACACCGATAACATCTAAGCTCCATCTACTCTGGCCTCCCCGACGAAGCCACTGATGGTGATGGTGCAGAAAACTGTTGTGGTAATCCAGATGGATGAAAATTAAGGCCAGAGAATTTTTGCCTATTGTCGAAACGCACACCTATATGTGCCTCTGTCCCACCATGTGGTGTCTTAGGCTCCCTGGAAGCTCAAATCTCTGTCAAGGTATTCAGAATCCTCGTTGCTGCCTCCACCAGCTCTGTAAACACACGCAGCCCAATGCCGGCCACTCTCTCTCTGATCGCGGGCCTCAAACTCCGCTCAAACTGCCTCGACCTCAGCTCGTCGGTCGCCACCAACTCCGCTGCAAAACGAGACAGGCTAGTAAACTTGGCCTCATACTGCATGACACCCATCACTCCCTGGGCGATAGTATAGAACTCCTCTCTATATAAGTCTATAGATGAAGCAAGAAAATATTTCTCCCGAAAGACTCTAGAAAATGCTCTCCATGTGACCCCCACAGTATTTCTGCCATACTTTCACCACTCATGACCATCATCCCTTAGCTGAAACGTGGCAAAGGAAACCCACAACTCATCTTTAACTATCTGCAGCATGTCAAGGATCTGAGTCGTCAACTCCAACCACTCTGTAGCAACTGTAGGATCAGAGTCCCCAGCGAAAGTAGGAGGATCCATGTGTCTGAACTCTCACATCACCACTGTAGCCCTCGACTTAGGCACTCCCTCTCTAACAGTCTCACCTCTGGCTGCCTCACCCAGCTGCTGGATAGAACCAACCAGCACACGCAGCATCTCAGTTGCGTCCATCAGTCTCTGGGGAGAATTTAAAACCCCAGCATCAGTGATATGCACATCCCCTGGGCCAAAACCACGGCCTCGCCCTCTCCGCACAGACATCACGTCTACATGAAAGAAACATAGAACATAAGATGCAACATATAAGCACAAACCACATAAGCATACTAACACGTAGTCACGTAAGTTCATGCTAAACAAACTCCACATACCGAGGAGAATTGACAAGAGTGACGCATCAATCTAGATAACCTACTCAGATTCTCTGTTAGAAATCACATCATCTAAACGCGTTTCTAACTTGGCTATCAAGTTTGTTAATCAAATCGCCCAAAGGCAGGACTAATCAATTCCAAAGTTCAACCCCCATGCTCACGTATACATAACATTCACACATAACCCGCATGCTAACACCTTCATGTTATCAAAACATCTAAACACATGCAGTCAAGCACACGCAATCAACCTTACACGGTGATGAGCCCTTCTTACGCTCTTAGGAATTCGAACCCAGAGCTCTGAGACCATTTTGTCACGCCTCAAACTCTTGGTCACGTGAAACACCCATAAACAACCGTACAAACACCAAATCCGATATTTACTCACAAATTAAAGCATACATGCATTTAATATATCCGCTCAAAAAGGCTTATGTTACACAAACACCAGAAAAAAACATGTAAACATACAGAGTTCAAAAGAACAAAAAGGAATACTATAACTCTTCTGCCTCTCCAGCCACCCCGAATCAACCAGCGTGACCGGTACATGAAAAATATTTTAAATCTCACACCGTGAGCCAAAACTTAGCAAAAACTAAACAACCATGCAATATAAACAAAACATGCTCGAAAAATAAGGTGCAGTTTTCGACTTACACGAGCCATAAAAATGATTTTATAACTGAACTTATACGAGTTCCAGATGAAAACATTTTAAAACGGTTTTATACGAGGACTTCCAAGAACCTCAAGGAAAACAGTTTTTAAAACGATTTTGTATCACGACTTATCAAAGCCTAGAAAATAACTTGATATATATTGACATAATACAATGCTTCACCAGCAAAAATAGACTCCTACGAGCCAAGACTTCCACGAGCCCCTCATGTAACACAGAATCGACTCTCACAAACATTATTAACAGTTCTACCACATAGATAAATATCTATACTCAAACACATCCACGGGATAAAATCACAAATCACGGGATAATACCGCACACCACGGGATAACACCGCACATCACTGGATGATACCGCACATCACGAGATAACACAGCATACCACGGGATAATACCAAACACTACAGGATAACACCGAACACTACGGGATAACATCGAATCAACATATGCATATATAAAACTAAAGCCTTAAATGCTTCAAGATCACATATAACTACGTAGGACCATATACCCGTCCTGCAACATGCAAGAGTAAAACTAACCATAATTCTATAAGCACAGAAACACGTATAACCATGACGTTCCACATAACAGCGCCACATAACCTGACACGACATCACATGCCACACACTCGTCATTCGTTCACCCGAACAACTCAGCGAGACAACCAACAATGTAAAAAATCGAAAACTTAACCTAGAGACCAACACTTGAATCTCCCTCAAAACGGTTCTCACCAGAAATCACCTTTAAAACAGACAACGCACCCAGACACCTCGCACCCAACGTTGCACTAACCACCACGCACACAACAGTGCCTCAACACCCGCATGATGTGACCAACACCCTCTCTGTGACTTCAATTGACGAGATCCTATAATCCAATCAACTAAAAAATCACTAAAGCAGAGCAGTCGATTGAGCCTCATAACCCAATCAACTGAGAGGCCATCACACGACCAACCAAAACCACCAAAACACCAAGCGCCCAACATAGGACCCCAGTCGACTGGACCCCCATCCAGTCGACCCAAGCATGCTACTGGAAAAGGCACAAAAATACCCCAAAACACTGGTCAGTCGACTAAACTCATGATCCAGTCGACTGAACCGTGATCCAGTCAACTGATCCCCCTGGTTCAGTCGACTGAACCCAGGCGAAAACAACCCCAAGCTACTGTTTCAGCCCTTCAAACCTCGAATCGAAGCCTCCAAACTCTCATCCAACACCCTCGGGCATACACACGCCCAAGCCTAACACCAAAACCTCAAAAGAAACACCCGAAACATGATTTCATCCAACTAAAATCAACGAAAAATGGTTTTAAACTCAAAACCCAACTTTTGGAACAAAATTAGATTTCATGTATTTTGAAACGATAAAAACACCCACGATTACACGTAACATCCTTATAAGACATGAGAGTCTAGGATCCTACCTCGTTGAGTTGAAAATTCGACGCCTCGATCCATGTACAAAATTGACCTTCGCTGAAATAAAGTTATATCCGGATGAACGCGTAGCCCCTGATGCCAATAGTAGGGATTCACAGTTGGATCATCAAAAATCGAGCCTTGGGCCCCCGAGAAGGCAGAGAGAAAGCAGAGTGAAAACGAGAAAACTTAGCCAGAAATTTTTTTAAAATATCTAACGCCAGATATTTATAGGCCACAAAATATCTTTTTTTTTTTGAAACCTGCATCACAGCGCCCAACGGCCTCGAAAACCAACCCTGCATGCATATCTAACCTTGAACATGCATAAAATGCATATGAACATGCTGAAACAAAAATGGTAAACACACGTCGAAAAACGTCAAAAAATAAAACGGGTCAGAGTCTCACAGCAATGATGCAGTATGATTGGGCGAGACAATACATGACACATTGCTTGCTTCGCTAAAGATCAATCATCGCACCCCTCACAAAGTCACAGGATGTGTGCTGGCTTTGTTGGTAAGTAAACAATCTTCTAACATTGTACTTTTAGGAAAATTTGGGTCAAATTAAACAAGTGTTAATATTTTTTGCAGTATTAGTTTTGTGAGCGCATACGTATAGTAAAACCAGATGTGGCTTACGAATTTTCTAGATTTCTAAAATGGGATCTTCAAAAAATGGCAGCTCAAACAAGATACATCAATCTCGAGCATATCTCAGAGGAGCAAGTATGTTCTCATAGTAATGTGCACCAATACAGTGACAATTATACAGACCTCGTTTTGACATGTGACATACTTACCAGTATATAGTTCTCATTGTACTGTACCAATTATGTTCTCAGTGCTAGCAGTTTTCATTACTGGCTGCTAGTTCACTGTTGTACTTATTATTAACACACCAAACGTTTCATTTTAGGTTATGTTTTCAGAGCTCAAAGCAACACCGACGGAACAACGGAAGTTTGCTAAACATGAAAGGCATTTAACCCATGCCAAAGAAGAACCAAAAATAGAGAGGGAAGACAATGAAGCTGTAGATATCCACCACAGTGCAAGTGTTGGAGAGCCTGATTTGGTTAATATTGACATACATACAGATGTTGAAAATGTGGTAGTAGCAGATAGTAATATACACTATTCAGATTTGCGAGAAGGTGAGAAAGTTTCAGCTGCGAATGAGGGAGATGACATTTCTCATGGTATAGATCTGGATGAGCATGAAAAATATAGGTTGAGCAATAAATGTGAAAAAGTTGGTGGTGAAAAGGAATGTAGGACATCCAATGAAGTTCCTGATGAAGATGGTAAATTTAGAGCATCACTAATTAGTGAGTTGGAATCTCTTTTGGTAAAGCTACAAAGGTATGAGAGAACTCAGGCTGAGAGGAATGTGTCAAAAGATGACAAGGGCATGCAAATAGATGATTTGTGGCTTGATAATCGCCAAATGCCAGCCACCGACCTTGTGATTGTGTTGGAGCAAAGGGACAAGCACATCAATGAGTTTAAAAATGAAACCGAGACATTGAAGCAAACAATTGAGACACTAAAAACTGAGAAAGTCCAGCTTGAAGACCAATTGAAAGAGCTACAAGTCCATGAGATAACGCAAGCCGCTACAACGCGTGCTATAGTACAAGCGATGCAGCACTATGTCGTTCCTATGGATGTAGATGCCACAAAAGAAACTATACAACCAAGCTCTATGGTCAAGAATATCAAACCAAAGAATTGTAAGGGTAAGAAGTTAGTGGATTACCAATATGGGGATGTAGTCCCAAAGACTCGTAAGAGACAATAGAGAGAAAAAGGGAGGCCCAGTGGTGGTTGATCTCGACACAGAGCCACTACCAAAGCAACCGGAGAAGAAGAAATTGAAGCCATTGTCATACATTCAAAAAAAATCCATATGCAAAATGTTGACAATGGTGGATCGAGACCTGATTAGTAGCATATGGAGCAGCTCTATATATGGGTACGTGCATTGATATCTATACATATTCATATGTGCTGTTTGTGTCCCATTGAAGCAAGCATAAAAATTAGAACTCAAACCCAAATTAATTTGTTTAATGGATATTTTAAGTCACAATGTGTCCATCGCAGTATGAGAACTGAAAAGTGTAGTTGGAATTAGGTATGGAAACTGGTAATTCATATTTGAAGCTGGTTTCATTTTTTTAGCACATGTGTCTGGTCTAGGGGGGGACAAGTCAAGCAACGTTTATACTGATGACATCGCAGAATTGATGCTAGAATCAGAGATTTCAAGTAGTGTAAATAATAAATCTCATTTATAACTCACACATTTACGTGGATTCTCATTTAAGTTAGAAAATTGATTCTCATTTAAGTAAGCAATTTCTCATTTAAGTAAACCATTGTCACACATCTGCATTTTTCTTCTTAATTCAAGTGATTAATGCCTCTACCGAGTTGCTAAAACACAATAAGAAATTGACACATTGCATATGGATTTTGCTGGATTCCCTACAGATGACATTAGCAGCGCATATGTATTCTCATCACTCACCTATGTAAGCATCTTCTTCCCAGTTAAAATACTTGCATCCTTACATGTTGCATACATATTGTAACCACTAACAACTTTCTTTTCTTGTTAGTGGTTACAATTGTCTCAATTGTTTGCTTCAACGTCTCGGCTTCATTTTTAAACTCATTGATGTGCTTGTCCCTTTGCTCCAACACAATCACAAGGTCGGCGGCCTGCATTTCGCGATGATGAAGCCACAAATCATCTGTTCGCGTGCCCTTGTCAGCTTTTGACACATTCCTCTCAGCCTGAGTTCTCTCATACCTTTGTAGCTTTACCAAAAGAGATTCCAACTCACTAATTAGTGATACTCTAAATTTACCATCTTCATCAGAAACTTCATTGGATGTTCTACATTCCTTTTCACCACCAACTTTTTCACATTCATTGCTCAACCTATCTTTTTCATGCTTATCCAGGTCTACACCATGAGAAATGTCATCTATCTCATCCGCAGCTGAAACTTTCTCACCTTCTCACAAATCTGAATAGTGCATATTACTGTCTGCTACTACCACATTTTCAACATCTGTATGCATGTCAATATTAACCAAATCAGGCTCTCCAACACTTGCACTGTGGTGGCTATCTACAGCTTCATCGTCTTCCCTCTCTATTTTTGGTTCCTCTTTGGCATGGGCTAAATGCCTTTCATGTTTAGCAAACTTCCGTTGTTACGTCAGTGTTGCTTTGAGCTCTAAAAACATAACCTAAAATGAAACGTTTGGTGTGTCAATAATAAGTACAACAGTGAACTAGCATGAACTAGCTGCCAGCAATGAGAACTGCTAGCACTGAGAACATAATGGGTACAATACAACGAGAACTATATACTGGTAAGTATGTCACATGTCAAAATGAGGTTTGTATAATTGTCACTGTATTGGTGCACATTACTATGAGAACATACTTGCTCCTCTAAGATATGCTCGAGATTGATGTATCTTGTTTGAGCTGCCATTTTCTGAAGATTCCATTTCAGAAATTTAGAAAATTCGTAAGCCACATCTGGTTGTACTATACGTGTGCGATCACAAAATTTATACTGCAAAAAATATTATATAAGAGAATTGAATGAGAACAATTATATAAACTTATAATATGCTTAAATGATTTTTTCCTCGACAACACTGCACACATGAGAAGTGAATGAGAACAATTACTCAAAATGATAACTGCAACACATAATGAGAAGTAAATGTTGCCTACATTTTTCAATTACATAATCAAAATGAGTACTGTTATACAGAGAAATGAATCAACCACATAACCAAAATGAGAACTGCTTTGGAAACAACCATATACAAATTAACAAGTGATCTATTTCTAGTTAGAATTTATAGTTTCAACTTCAAGCACTGAGAACTGTTACCCAAAATGAGAAGTGAATGATGAGTAACTATAAGCACTGAGAAGTGAGTGAAAACTTATAAGGTGTTAAGAACTTAAACAACACGTAACATGTTTTGACAACATATACTTAATACAAATGATAGACTCTCAAAACACAAGAAGTAAGAAGGATACTATGGAAGTAATCACTGTGAACTGTTTCGAAACTGGTAACAATGAAGACAATATTAGCCCAGACTCTTAAGAATCGAGAACTGCTACCATTGAAATAGTAACTGAGAACAGTTCCCAAAATGAGAACAATGATAACATTACCAGACTCTGTGGTAATTGAGAACTATTTTGAGACTTGAGTATTGAGACTTGAGTTCATTTACTATTTTGGAAACTGAGAACAGTTTCCAAACAGACTCTGTGCTTGATAGCACAGAGTTGGGTAACTGGAAACTATTACTAGTGATAACATTTATTAGTGTTAACAGTGAAATGTTATTGAAATACAACAGCTCATGCAAGCATTTTAAGAAATGTAATTGATATTGACAACACATTGAAACCAATTCAAAATTATTCAATCGAATAAACAACTAGCAATGAATAGCAGTGAACTACTGTGGGGTGAGAAGTAATATTACAGAGCATTGAAACTTGATTACGAAAAAACATGAAGGTTCATATACAAGAGATCACAAAACACAAGAGGTAAGGATGATACTAGGGAAGTAATCACTGCAAACGATTACCATTGAAATGATAACTGAGAACAGTTTCCAAAATGTTATCAATGAGAACAATGATAGTACATAGTTGGGGAACTAGAAACTATTACCACTGAGAACATTAACTAATGTTAAGAGTGAAATGTGATTGAAATACAACACATCATGCAAGCATTTTAAGAAATATTATAGATATTGACAACACATTAAGACCAAGTCAAAATGATTCAACCGAATAAACAACTAGTAGTGAATAACAATGAACTACTTTGGAATGAAAAGTTATATTACAGAGCATTGAGACTTGATTATGGAGAACCATAAAGGTTCATATACAAGAGATCACAAATACCCACATGTCTAAATAACAAATACGGGTCGATGGGATCATGTACAAGATTTCAAAATACCCACATTGTGAAATAAAAACTACGGCTCTCACAACAAATACAGAAAACTAATGAGAACATGGTATGTCAAATGTTAACAAAAACGAGAAGTGAATGTTGCCTACAGAGTTGGGTAACAATGAAAACAATGTTAGCCCAGACTACTAAGAATCGAGAACTGTTACCATTGAAGAAGTAATTGAGAATAGTTTTCAAAATGGTATCAATGAGAACAATGATAGTACAGAGTTAGGGAACTGGGAACTATTACCACTTAGAACATTTACTAGTGTTAAGAGTGAAATGTGATTGAAATATAACACCTCATGCAAGCATTTTAAGAAATGTGATTGATATTTACAACACATTGAAACCAAGTCAAAATGATTCAACTGAATAACCAACTAGTAGTGAATAGCAATGAACTACTTTGGGGTGAGAAGTTATTTTACAGAGCATTAACACTTGATTATGGAGACCCATGAAGGTTCATATACAAGAGATCACAAATACCCACATGTCTAAATAACAAATACGGGTCGATGGGATCATGTACAAGGTTTCAAAATTCCCACATTGTGAAATAAGAACTATGGTCTCACAACAAATACTGAAAACTAATGTGAACATGGTATATCAAACATTCATGTTATAGACAAGTACTTAAACACATTGTAAGCAAAGAAGGAGAGTTCAAATGTTTACTGCACATTTTTTGTAACCACGATCAATGCGCAATGGTAAATGTCGAAATGCAAATAGATGAATGAGAATGACTGAATGATAATGTGCATACAAGGAGAATCAAATATCACATCTACTATTTGATTTTCGAAAACCCTATATGAATCAAATCGAAATGGAAAGATTTCGCATTTAGGGTTGCGCATTTACGAAAGATTGAGAATCACAATGTATTCACTTACTCTTTCTAGCTATTGTTCACGCCGTTGATGGTAGTTCAACGCTGATTCGATTTTGAATGAGAATGTTGTCGAGATTCTCAAGGCTTCAATTTCTATCTTTGAAGATGATGAGAAATGAACTGAAGTAATGGTTCCTTCAGTTTTGGCGACAAAATAGGTAACTGATTTCCTATTTCTCAATGCCGATTACTTTTGAGCGTCAACGAGTTGGTTAAATAAAGAACACCTATGTAAAAAACACAACAAAAAAAGACTTAACAGAATAAAAATTAAATAGTGTTATAACTAAACTAAAATGTAAAATTTAAGTACAACACTTAAAATTATTATATTAATTCAAATATTTAATATTCATAATTAAAAATGTATATTAAGTTAATTTTTGAATTTAATTTTTAAACAATGTAGTGTGTATATATATATATATATATATCGTCAAATATATAATATAGTAATATAATACAATAAAATTCAAAATTAGAGCCAAAACCCGCAAGCCACTTTGGCAACTCACATACTCCACCTCTTATTTTATTCTTTTGTGTCGTACATGCATTGATTTTGTATGGACATAATTCTCTAAGTCTTACACACACTATTATGAGCCTCCTAAAGCTAACAAAATTACTTTTAAAAGACAAACAGCCCCCATATTTGGCCATACCTCCCCAAACCAAAAGATTTATCTTTAAAATTTCTAAGTGTTGCTTGAGAACCAGAGAGAGAAAGAGAGAAAGAGGCTTAAAGTTCTTGGTGATCTTAAGTTTTCTTTTTTAAATATTGTCATCATCTATCAACTTCAACTCCTAAACGAAGGTAGAAATAATATTTTTATACATTATTTTCTCTTAATATCGGTCTTCTTGGCTCCAAAAAAAATCAAAGGGATTCAAGATCCATATTCAATCTAGAAGATGAGATCTAGAAGCCTACTTCTATTTTTATTTTTCTTTCTTCATCTATTTATCTTTTTTTCTTTGTTTTAATCTTTAAAAATAATATATACCTCATACACAAGTCATATATGGGAGAGATACAATCATCAAAAGTTGTCTTCTTCCTTGCACCAATAAACAGATTATGATCTCAACTGAAAAATGATAGGCATTGCCTACGAAAATAGGGATGGAAAGAAAGAGAAATAAAAGGTCATTCCATTCTACACAACAAACAGTAAGATAAATAATTTTATGGGACTAATAATAATACATTTTTTTAGAATTTTGAATTAAAAAATATTTATAATTATTTTATTTGTTATCATTTATTTATAATCTTTAAAAATATTTAAAAGATATCATATTAGATAATTCGTCCAGTGATTTTGTGGAATTAATTTCCTTCTCCATCCTTCTTCATATCTAATTACTCATTAAATTTATTCAATAGTTATTATTCAATCAATTTTCTCTTGAATAACCTCTATTTATTATTTTAAATAAGATTTTAAAAAACTATTTACTAATTCATTTCCAATATAAGCCCGATTGATAACTAGCTTAAAAGTTAGTTTTTTTGTCTTTTTGTATTTTTAGTTAAAAAGTTAAATTGAGTTCAAAATATATTGTTTATTAACTTAGTTTTTAAGCTAACTTTTTTTAAATTAGTTGTTTGGATAAAAAAATTAACTTTTTTGCTTTTTGTTTAAAGTTGACAATTTTACCATTTTATAAATTTGATATTAACAACTGAATGGAGATGGTCTAAAAATTATATTTATTTGATAGGTTGAACCCGACTGACTGCTCCTTCCCCTTGACAAACACCTACAAAGACCAACAAATATGAACTACCCAGCGACAAGCATCCGAAAGCCGCTCCAATAATCAAATTAAAAAGAGGTTTTAGATAAACGGGGTGAGAGAACTGAACAGTACATACCATTAGAGAGAAATTACCCTTGAGAAGGAAAAAGACCTCCTTTTTTGGGCCAGAGACTCTCCTTTTATAGGAAGTCAAATATGTTCTCTTTTTCCTAATTTTATAATTACCCCCTGACACCTAGATCTACACGGCAACTCTGCACGTCACGTCAGCGCAGGAACTGACTGTGCAAACAGAGTACGATCACATCACCATTAAGACTGACATCTCAACCTGTCATTTGGGCCGAGACACGCCTCTCACAACGCTCTCCCAGAGTGGAGCAACTCAATGAGGGGAGGTGCTCGGTCTAATCACATTAAATGTTATACTTTCATAATCAAATCATATTGAATATTGTCAGAACTCGAACGTCATATTGTGTACCCAGCCACTTGACTTTGGATCCAATGAGTGGCCGAACTCATTAAGACCCATCTCTGTACCTCGGCCATAGCGTTGAGCTGGCTTTCACCAGGTAATTCTTTCTCGGGTCATAATGGGGCGCATCAGATGGGTACTGGACCTATCCGTTTTATACCTCGGCCCCAAAATTCTTTAATAACTATATGTAGATGATAGTGATAGTAAATAAATTATAAATAAAATGTATTATTGTATTTTAAAAGTAATGAAAATTTGATCTGAATATTCTAGAAATTTGTGTTTTGATTTGATTTTTTAATTTTTTAATTTTTTTAATTTTTTTAATTTTTTAACCAAACAAGTAAGATTGAATTTTGTACGTTATTAGAAAAAAAAAAGTTCAATTGAGGCCATAGTGTATCAACACCAAAAAAAAAAAAAAAAGAAGAGCAAATATTGAGCAAGTAAATCCTACGGAGTATACTTTTCCAGATTCAGTTACCTAAAAAACATGACAATGTGTCACGGGGCGACTCTTTTTGGCGCAGCAGAGTAGATCCCCGTGTGGCATTCGAACTCCACCAAGTCCAAATCCACCTAAACTCTGACCATCCGAGTGTGATAAGATCACCCGTCCTTCAAATTTTTCTGATTAAGGCCCGTGCTGTGCCAAGCAGGAACAAACTCCCCACATGGAAGTCCCGTATAACCAGGATGCCACCTGAC